>PVKB01001212.1:92077-332720 GCA_004027205.1 Ctenodactylus gundi
GGCAGGCGGGGCTCGCTGGGCTCCAGGGGTGCAATTCCTGGCCACTCGCTCCCAGGCAGGAGCATCCTGGTAGACAGGCGTTGGAAAGCACAGCTGCTGGGGTCATGGCGGCCAGGAGGCAGAGCAGGGGACAGTGCCAGACAGAGTCCCCATGGCCACGCCTCTGTGACCCAGCCCTTCCAAGCCAGTCGAGGTGACTCTCCAGAGTGACCATCCCAGTGGATGGGGAAGCAAGGCCCGAGGAGGGGTCCTGCAGTCTCAGTGCCCCCAGCCAGCCCCAGGAGAGAGGAGCATGGCCCCGCCCACCTCCCCAGCATCACAGAGAGGCCAGCAGCCAGGCCTGCCGTTGGTTGGCTCTGAGGTGCCCTCTGGGCCCAGGCATCCTTGACAGAGCGGCCTATGGGTTGGGGTGGCCATCCCTACATTCTAATGCTCTGTCCTCTCATGAGTTTAATGCCTAGGGCCACCTGAGAGCCGTGGGGTGGCAGAAAAGTCAGATCATGCACCAGCGGAGCACAGGTGTGTGCAGCTACCTGCCCTCCCCTGCGGTGCCCAGGGCTGTGCTGGAGGGGTTCTGAGGACAGGTCCACAGGGGCCTCAGGCCTTTAGCTGCAAGGTCCGCTCTTCCGTTGGCTTTTTTGTTTTTGTTTTGTGGTACTGGGGTTTGACCTCAGGGTCTTTGCACTGAACTACATTCCCAGTCTACCTTCTGGTTTTGTCTTTTGGTTTGTTTTTTGAGATAGGCTTTAAGTTGTGCATGCTGGGATTAAATTTGCTAGCCTCCTGCCTCAGCCTCCCACAGTGCTGGAATGACAGGCCTGCACCACCAGGCCTGGCTTGTTCCTGGACTCTGGGTATTTCTTGGCAAGTGACCAGGCGTACGTCTGGCTGACAGCGGGTGCTTTGCCTCAGGTGACCAGGGGTCCCCAGATGCGTGTTGGGCTCTGTGCTTAGCTCTGTCCTCAGGGCAGGCCAGCAGGACTCCATGCAGGTTGACCTTAGGAACAAACAGAATGGCCGAGAAGAGCTGACCCTGTGCCGGGCCAGCTAAGCCGAGACAGGACAGTCCCCCTTGGAAGCTGGGGGTGGATGAGCTGGGTGGGGGCTGGACCTCAGAAGCAGACTGGGCGAGGGCACTCATGGAAGCTGAGGTGGCAGCCAGGAGAAAGCACGGCCCTGCCACCTGGTGACCCAGGAGGAGGGCAGCATGCCCTGCAGGTGAGCGCATGTCCCCTCCCTGTGTACCTGAGCCGCGGGGGCCCACCGGAGGGCCAGCCTGCTCCAGCAGGGCCAGTGCCCAGCACCACGGCACGCGTTTCTCTCTGCGCCTGCTCGCTGAGACCGTTCCCCGTGGGCATCCCAGCACTGGGACATTGGCATCTCCTGGTGGTGCCCCTGGCCAGCTCCTGCCCAGCAGTCACAGCTGGCTCCTCCCCACCACCACAGAGGTCTGACTGGAGCACCGCTGCTCTTGTCCCCACCATGGCTCCATCAGCATCGCCTACATCCAGGACCTCGTGTCCTGGCAGCTTCTAAAGGCTTCAGGGGCACCCTCCCAGTGCATGAGGGAGGCGGGCTGTGGCCTGCGGTGGGCCTCGGGAGTCTGCACCCCAATCTGGGCCTCAGGCCACCTCCCAGGGGAGACCCTCCTCTGTACTGGAGGTGCCGAGACGCTGCACCAGGACTTTCTACCCTAGTGATGGACTGGGCCCAGATTGTCCTGACTGCCGTGAGGCTGGGCATATGGGTGAGGTCCATGTAGCACGGGCTCCAGGGTAGAAGATGGCGCTCTAGTGATCCTGGGGCAGACGAGAGAAGGCCGGGGTGACAGGAAACCAGAGAGGCCTCATCCCCCTGGTGCCCAGGGGCATCCTGGGATGCTGGGGTAGGATGGTGGATTAGCAGCCACACAGCCGGGAAAGGAGCTGGGCCCGGGGACCCGTGTCCATGTAGGGTGGCCAGGGGGAGTGATGCTGTGACTTACCACACCGTGTCTGTTCCGGTGTCTTTTTCTTTCTGTCAGATGTGGTGGGGACAGGTGAATGTCTCTGCCCATGGTGCCCCCAGGTGCCCAGTTCCCACTGTGCCCTGTGTGGCATGGGGGATACTCAGGAGAGCCCAGGGTGTGACCCTGCATGCCACATTTTCCCACATGGCCCTTGATAACTCAGGCAAAAGAACCTCCATCCTGGGACACTGATAGACCAACACCAGGGAGACAGTGTTAGACACCAGTCCCACGGCTGTCTCTGTGCGGTGACCCTGTCCCCAGCTTCTGTCAGTTGTGGTGGCCAGCTTGGTCCCCTGGGACAAGGGAGAGGCCCTGGGACACCTTGGTTCCTGGGACCTGGTGGCCACTATGGTCCCCAGGCTGCGCTGTGAAAAGTGACTTGGAGGTCCCCAGCCCACCCAGCACCATCCCAGTACTGTCCCCTTCCTTAAGTCACTGTCCTGGGGCTGCACCAGCTGGTCCTGTCTCCGATTTGTTTATTCCCCCTGGGAACCCCTTGGGATGTCTGGCCTGTAATAATACAGAGAGCATCTGGCGCCCAGGGGTGCTGATGGGGGAGATGCTGGCTGCTTCCTGCTGGGTTGGAGCCCCCCACACCTTACTCAGAACCCCCCAGGCCCCAGCCATCTGGAATGAGGTGCCGTGACCAGTCCCAGGGTCACTCCCTGAGGGCCAGGTCCTCCTACCTGCCTGTCACCAGAGGCAGCTGCAGGATGGCGGATCTCCGGGCCGCTCTGAGGTAAAACTCTACTTTTCCTTATTTGGTGGCTTTTATTCCTAGCTCCTTCCCACGGAGACGCCATGGTGCTGGCAAGCGTGGGCTGCTCCTCAGGGGACAGGGGCGTCAAGGAAGACCTGCCCTCACCCCGGCCGCCCTTGCCCTGCCCACGCTGGCTCCCAGCTCACCCCAGCGACTCCCAGAGCAGCGGGCTCCCGGCTGCAGTCGCCTCCTGTGGGTGCTGGGCCCCCGAGGCGTTTTGAAGGGCCCAGAGGGATAAGCAACGATTCTCTTACTAGCATGATTAGAAATCAGGACTCAGCTAAGGAGTGTGGCTGAGCCGCAGCCCAGAACCAAACTCAGATGGGGCCTGTCAAAAATCTGTTTCCTGTCCTGGGTGGACCCAGCTCCTCAGGGCCTCTTGAGAGAGATTATATTATAATAATAATAAATAATAGTCGCAGTAGCAACCGCAGCCATAACTGTCCCTGCCTGTCAACCAAACCCTGTGCCCCTGGGGGCCCTGGGGAGTCTGTTTCGGCAAGTGCCCAGGTGGCTACTGATCAGCAGCCACCTGCCCAGGCTGCCAGGGCTCCTGCCATCACGTCAGGCATTCCCCTGGCAGGTTTCAAGGGCCCAAGCTCAGTTTCTCTATTTCTCCAACCTCGAAGAAGTTTAAGGACCAGGAGTAAGCACCAAGCACAGGAAAGACAGCGTCTGCTGGCTGATGGGCGGCCTCGCTCTCCGAGTGGCCCCCGCCCGCATGTCTCGCCATTTGCCCCGTGCCACGCTGGGTTTGCTCATGGGGCAGGGGCACAATGGCTGCAGGAGGAGCTCGCGTGACCCTTGCCAGGTGGTGGGAAGCCACAGCGCCACTCGAGAACAGTGCGTGACGTCACTGCCTCTGGGCAGAGGCTCATCAGCCGCATCATTTCCCCCAAGGATGATGGGGAGAGGCCCAAGCTCAGCAGGAGGCACCCTCCTTGAAGACCCTGAAGGCGGTAAGGGAAGGAGGGCAGCTGTCACCACCGTCACACAGACCGCGCTGGTCCCACACTGAAGGGGACGTGGGCAGGTGGGAGCCAGTAACACAGAAGCCAGCATGGGTGGCAGCACTCTCCGTGACCCAGGACTTGGGGCTGGGACTCCTCTCCTGGCCTCAAATTTGCGTGTGACACCGGTGGGCCCTGTCTCCAGGAAGGGCCAGGAAAGCCAGGTGCCCGCGCTAATTGGATCCCAAGTGCCCTGGGCCAGGGTGTGTGTGTGGGGGTGGGGGGGGGGCCCCGCGGCCACGCCCGAGCCCAGACCCCGTGCAGGGCCCCCAGCCACCTCCCACTCTCTCACGTGCCTGCTGGCAGCAGGAGCGGCTGGCTGGGGGACCCTGGAGCTCTTCTGAGGGATCCCCGAGGCTTCTGCGGCTAGGGCGGTCAGCAAGACCCTGCTGGAGGTGCTGTGCTGCATGGCCCCCGTTCGTGCCTTCCTCAGACGCTCCCATGGCCCTGGGAGGGAGGGGTTGGCACTGGCTTCTGCCGAGAATACCTGAGGAAGGCAGGCGAGGTGGGTCGCGGGTGAGGCGTCTCCGCTCGCTCCACCACGCAGGCCACAGTCCTGGGACCCAGCATGCAGCAGGCAGGTCCCCTGTGCTCAGGAAGCCACCGCGCCCAGCTGAGATCAGCCTGCTGCGGGTCAGTCAGGGCTCACCCCAGTCACAACCGAAATATACTAAGTAGAGGCCACCTGGGTTGACCGAGGCGCCTGTGGGCCCGCATGGGATCATCTCACGAGACGCACACAGGTGAAGCGGGCGCGTGCACAGCCAGAGCATGTGTGACGTTAATCAGTCCCGGCTCAGTAAGCTGGGTTGGAGTCAGGTGGTGCACGCTGGGCACCCGTGGCGCCGGCTAGCGTAGCAAGATCCGTTCCGTTAGCAGATGCATCATCTCTGCCGTCACCTTCCCAGCCCACAGACCTGCACCTGAGCGAGGGTGGGGCTGGCAGAGCGGCACCCGCACCTGGGGCCCCTGTCCCTCTCCAGTCTGGTGTGCACGAGGCACAGCTGCTCCTGGTGGGTTCCAGCTGGGGGTTGGTGCAGGCAGCAGGTTACAGGTTACTGGTCCTCAGACACGGGCAGGGTCCTCCGTGGCGGCCTGTCCGCCCCACATGAGGCCTGTCCCCACGCCGTGGTCCCGCCTGGACACGTGTGTTTTCCTGCTCCTGAGGGAGTCGCACTTACCTTTGCTGAGAGCTACATTTATTTTTATCTGTTATTCTCCTGACTCATGAAATTGCACCCTTCAGGACGCCCGCAGAAAAATGTTTAAAAAAATTAGCAAAAGTGCCGAAAGTGGATGAAAAATGGGAAGCTTCTTTTATCTCCTGAAATATGAATTTCAATACTTTCACTTTGTGATCCCTAGAAAAAGAATTAAAGAAAAAGTAAGAGCGTGCGCTTGCGTGCGCGAGTGCGCGCACGCGCACACACACACACACACACACACACACACACAATCAAATGCTCATTCCTTCAAATTAGATTTCAAAAGTGAACAGCAAAGCCCACACAATGCTGGCCCAGCCCAAGTGCCTCACTACTGTTCCCAGAGCCACAGAGCAGGTGGCGGGGGGGGGGGGGGGGGGGGGGGGGGGGGGGGGGGGTGGAGAGGGGAGGCCGCTGACTGTTCCCCGGGTTGGGTCCACTGCACCCTCGGGAAGACCAGCACGTCTGGGCCAGTTAGCATGGACACCGGCTCTGTCCTGCGAGGCCAAATGATAGCCACAGAAACACAACTCGTTCCTCAGTGTCTACGTGAGCGGGCTGAGCCGGAACATCCGGGACACAAAGAAAGCCAAAGGCAGCTGTGGAAGAGGATTCATGGAAGGCCACACTGGTGGGGGGCTCCCTGGAGCCCAGCACCCCTGCCCTGACCTGGATCTAGGTGCCAGGGCCCAGGGATCTTGTGGTCAGCACTCCTGGAGGGGCCAGGCCAGTGGGTCTGGCATCTGCTTCCAGGACAAGAGACTGAAAGGAGCTGCAGGGTCTGGCTGTCTCCCGGAGCTGTGAGGCCTGAGGAGGGGGCCAAGGCAGCGGAAGACCACTCACTGCATGCGAGTTCAGACCCGCCTGTGAATCGGGGCATGGGGCTCACCCTGTGCTCTGCACCCTCAGGCTGTAACAGAAGCCTGGGAAGGGGACACACATGGGATGGCTCCATCATGCTTGGAGTGAGAGAGAGAGAGAGAGAGATCCCAGACATGACGCTGGATCACACACCTCACCCTGGGTCATGCAGCCAGCCAGCCCCGTGGACGCAGGCCACAGGTCCAGGCAACAGTGCCCCAGGCAGAACATAGAGCCGGCTCCCCAGGAAGAGGCCAGATGCATCCCCAAGATTAACAGCATTAATTAGACCTCTTGCATTATTCAGGGTGGCCCTCAGTGCCCAGCTCCACTAGCCCCAGACTTCAAGGAGACAGATCTGCGTGTTCTCCCCTCGTCTCCGAAGGGCCCGGACACAGGACGGCAGCCTTGGCAATTTCTGAGCCCAAATCCAGCTTCTCTGAGGGTAACCATGTGCAGGAGAGAGAGAGCTCTGACCTGCGCCCCTCTCTGCCAGCCTGGGGCTGTCTGACAGCAGACACATTGTGACACACGGCGTGTGTGTCCTGCACGGTCCCTGCTGTGGTGCAGGGGGGTCTGGGCTTGGCTTCCAGGCACGAGTGCTGGCAGGGCATCACCCCACACCCTGGCCTGTATCTTACAGTAGCAATGACAAGTGTGGCCTTCCTCTCGGGGACAAAGAATGCTGGTCCTGTCGCCCCAATGTCCCAGCAACTCTGGGAAGTCTCACTGTGGCCTCTGCCTGGAGGAGGGGCCGGGGTTGGACAAGCATTCCAAGACACAGAAACAAGTGCATGAGCCGGGCTGGGGTCCAACTGGGTGTTTTCTACCACTTTTCTCAAGTCAACATGGACTTGATGAACAGTTTTGAAAATATTCAGAGTTTCCTGCCAGTGGCTTGAAATATTGGTTTTTATCTTATTTGAAAATAATTATTCAGATAAATATTCATCTCAGATGACAACAGGGCCCAGAAGCACAAGGAATACCAATAAAGAAAGTGGACCAGACGAGGGAAGACTGGTGAGTAGCAGACCCTGTGCACGGCAGCCTCTTGATGCCCAGCCCCAGGCCCTGGTCCCGCAGGCCTCACCCAACACCGTCTTGACCACAGGGAGAACTGTGTCCACTCCTAGACTTCCTGAGCACCGTGACATCATGTGTGTGTGTGTGCACAAGTGCACATGTTGGGCTTGGAATGACCCAAGCAGAGGTTTAATGAGCCACATAAACACCAGATGAGGAGCAGAGAGGGTATCGAACCTGGATGCAGCTGCCCGTGGCAGCGGCGTGCTGAGGGTGATGGGGCAGGGAGGTGCCCTGAGGCAGAGGCCCAGTCACAGAGGAGGAGACAAGGTGGCAGAGGAGGGCAGTGCTGCCAGCCAGGCAGGTGGGTCCCTGAGCACCCTGCAGGGCCAGTGCTAGGAGAGCAGCATGTACCATGGGGCGTCTGGGCTAGCCTCCAGGAAGCTTGCATGTCAGGTTGTGGGGGGCCTGTGGGGAAGCCCCGGCCTACGCAGTGCTTGGGTTCTCCTGGGGAAAAAAGCTGTGCCCAGAAGGGTGTGCTCGCACCGGGGGGAACCCCACACATGCTTCCTGGACAGCCCTTCTGCTGCAGGCCCATCAGGGGTCCTGGAAAGAAGCTTCAGAATCTGCCCAAGGAGTGACTCACAGCACAGAGACACGTATTGTCAGAGATTAGATGTACATTGCTTCTTGTTATATCCTGATTACCATATCATACATCATAATTATACTATATGTATTAAATACTTCTTTTTATTTTCTGTGGTATTCGGGCCTTTGTTTTCAGTCAGCTTCATCCCCAATTCACTTTTTAGCTTTGATTTTGAGACAGGGTCTCACTAGGTAGTTAAGATGCCCAGACTGGGTTTAAACATGGGATCCTCCTGCCTCAGGCTCCCGGAGAGCTAGGATGACAGACCTGTTCCACTAGGCGCAGCTTATATATTGCATATATATGTATTTTTATATATTCCTGCTTTCCCTAATTGCTATGTTACTTACACTTGTGGACACGGTCGCCATATTTTTTGTTCCATAGTCCTTCTAGGACCGTCTTTTTCTAGAAGTTACATACACACACATCTGAAGTTTTCTGGTGAGATGGGAGATAAGCCCCATTGGTTGATCACCTGAGGACGTCTTCCGCCCGTCCTGCTGGGTGGTGTGCACTCTGCCCGAGCCACACGGATCTTGGAAGACAGAGCCCCACTGTCTGCAGGGCTCAGTTGTCCCCGCTGCATGTGCCCCGTTGCCGTGGTCCATCTCTGTCTTGGTAACACAGAGGTGCTTTTGACCTCCTCTGCTTTTGGACCTTGTGGTTCTCCGTTGGTGCATCTCTGTGTCTGCTAGCGTGTGTCTTGACAGGGACTGACAGGGTCTCAGCACACACCCATCAGGGTTTTAAGCAGCTCTGAGAGTTCTTGGGCACTATGGTCCACACGGCTCCCACCTCCCTTCTCCTTTCCTCCCTTCCCTTCCGTCCCCCCAGAAGTTGCATGCAGAGGTGGGGGCTGTCTTAGTTATTTTCTCATCACTGTGACTCATATCCAATTTTCTCCAACTTAAGGTGGGAAAGATTATTTGGCTCATGTTTTCAGAAAGTCCCGGTCCCTTCACGGGCAGCTGGCCACATGGTGGCGGCTGGGGCAGAGGCAGCTCCTCACGGCATTGCAAACGGTAAGCCAAGCCAAGAACCAGAAGGAAGGAAGGAAGGAGCATGAATCCTTCCAGGTCCTGTCCCGGTGACCTGCCCCTTCTTGATTTAAGCCCCACCACGCACATGTAATCTAACCCATGTGCCTGTAATCTATAATCTGCCACATGCTTGTCTTCCACCACACACTTACTACACTCCACACGCCCACACCCCACCTTCCAGACCAGGCCCCAGTCTCCCAACAGCACACGGTTCCATGGACAATCCCAAACCTCCAAACACATGATACTTTTCCAGACCCAGGCCACAAGAGAGACAGTTTCCCCTGTATCTTCCGTCCTTGTTCCCTCCAACTCCAGGGCTCTGGAGCTGCCTTCCAGGTGATTTGTTGTGATCTGTCCTCCCCTCTGCATGTTTGTCTTCTGTTTTTAAAAATCTGAGCCTGGACACAGCTGCCCCATGGCTGTGACATGCTGAGGGTGAGCAGCCAAGGGACCCTCACACGAGGCAGAGACTCAATTACAGCGATGGGCACATGGCAGCAGAAGAGGACAGTGATGCCGGCCGGGCAGATGGGCTCCTGAGCTGGGTTTTAAATTTTAATCCATTGCTAACAAGCACGGCTGATAAGATGCTTCCTGTGGAAAGTACTGAACCAGCTTGCCCAATCTTGACTCAAATATCGACTTCTTTAAACGTAAGCCCACACCTGCTTCACATCCTGTCAAAATGCAAAGTGTATAATGTTTTGGTTCATTTGTTTGGTTTCTTCCCCGGCACCTTTTGCTCTTGGTGTGCTGTTGGAGTTTAGTATTTCTGTCGTCAGACTGAGCGTGGAGCAGCCAGGGCAGTCAGAGGAGGCAGCTGGGGCCGGTGGCTCCCTGGGGAGGGCCGCGTGGGGAGGCTGCCTGAGACCAAGACTGCTGAGCACATGCACTTGCACTAGAGCTGCCCATTCTCACTGGCCCCGCCGGTGCCCTTCCTGGTGTCTGGGGAGGATCCTCCGTGGCGCCTCTTGGTGGGAAGCGCTTTCATCCTACTCTGCCTTCCTCTGAGGGAGTAGCATGTATGCAAGGTGTTGCGGTTTAGATTTGAAGGGTCCCCCAAGGTCCGTACGTGCTGAAGGTGGCTGGATCACAGGGTCACTGTGATCACCAGTGGATTCAAGCGGCAGTGCTATTAAGAGGCAGGGCCTGGGCAGAGGCGGGTCACCAGTGTGACCTGGGGCGGAGGCGGGGGTGCTTGTTCCCAGCTTCTCTCTCTGCTTCCTGGCTGCCAAGGGTGAGCAGCCATCCCCCGTGCCAGGCCCTCCCTTCCTGCCCTTCCTGCCTCAGAGCCAACCATACATGGACTGAAACCTCTGAACCTGTGAGTCAAAAACAAACCTCTCCTCCTTGAAGAAGTGGGTGCTGGGTGTTCTTTCCTGGTGAGGGAGTGACCAAAGTCCTTGCCACCCTCACGGCTCCAGGCCCACAGTCCTTGGGACACACCTTCTGTCCAGGCAGCCCAGCATGGGCACCGGCTCTCTGGATTTTTGCCACTAGGACCTCCTGTACCCTGGTGCCAGCTATCACTGTGGTGGTGTGCTCAAAGAAACTCCTCCTTCAAATGGACTCCTGCCTGTCCTGCCCTACTGGAGGTGGGTCTCCAGGGCAAGCAACCTGTACCTGGCCCCAGGTTCCCTGCAGGACTAGGGTCTCACCGCGAGGGTTTCCTCCTTCACCGGCTCCTGGCATATCACAGTTACTCCTCCTGGCACCCATGGCGGACACGACTGTATTGCACCTAGAACCTGTGACTCGGGTTTCAAGAGGCCCACCTGAGGTCACGCTGAAGGTGCGTGACCATCCAGCTGACATCTCCAGCGCATCCCCAGGAAATCCCAGATGCTCCTGGCAGCCATTAGGGTTCCAGTAAGGGGTGGTTCACTCCCTGGCTTTTTTTTATGTGTGGTACTGGAGAACGAGGCCAGCACTTTCACACTGAGCTCTATCCTTGATTTTGAGACAGGTTCTCACTGAGTTGCTGAGTTTCCCAGGCTGGGCTCCAACTTGCAGCCCCTGCCTTAGGCTCTCTGAGTGATGGGGTGACAGACCTGCACCCTCGGGCCCAGCTGGCTCCATGATTTTGAAGCAGAGTGACCAAGAAATTTTCCTTCGGAGGAGAAGCTCTTGGAAACTTCCTGAAGAGTTTCTGCAGGCTTTGATGGAGAAAAGCTTGACAGGCAGTACCTGAGATTTAAAATGGCCCATCACAGCCGGGGACTTTGACACGTGGCTGGCGACCACCGCTCCTCCGTTTCCCCTGGTCTCAGTCCACCTCTCAGCTTAGCCCTTCCTGGACTGTCTACACCAGCAGTCCAGCTGGCCGTGGCCGTCCCTCACCTCTCTCACACTTTACTTCTATATAACTTGATCCCTCCACCCGGCACACTGGGTATCCTGCCCGGCATGCCTACTGGAATGCCAATGCCAGAACACAGCGGTGCCTGCTGGCTGGTTCCTTCAGGGATCTGGGATGCCGAGATGAGGGCCCGGAACCTAGTAAGTAGCAAGCGTTTAATGACTGAATGAAGTGAACAAAATTTCCAAACATGTGGCCTCTTCTTTGCAATATTTCGACTGAAGTTTAGGCCAACCTCTGGGGCATGCTGGAAAGAAGAAGGTGGTGGGCAGGCTCGGTTGCAAGACATTGGGCTGTCCTTGGTCATATGCAGTGGAGCCCAACACCAGTGGCTGCTGTTTTTCGTGACTCTAATGCTCTGGGCTGGGACAGGGCAGTGGCCCTTGTGGTCCCAGGTCCCAGGTCCCTTACATCGTTGCTTGGTTGTGAGGTGGTTCTGGCTCTTCAGGACTCTAGTAGCCAGGTGTGGACACACAGGGAAGCCTGCTCACGTGAGAGCAACACACTGTGTAGGCCACACGGAGCCCGCACTAGGGGAAAGTCATGGCTGCCCCTGGGGTGGAGCTGGGTGTGGCCATGGTGGGCAAGGGGTCTGGGGTGTCCTCCACAGCTATGTGCTTAGGAGAACCCCAACTGTGGCTCTGCCCAACCTTTGCTATGACTTTGGGTAATCCAAATGTCCTTCGCCTATTAAAAAGATAAAATATTAAAAAATTTTTGTTTGCTCAGGAATAATGCATTGTAATACTTGGAGTAAAACAAATGATGTGAGAAGAATTATTCAAGTTCCAAATTCACTGTACAGGGTATTGCAAACATCGTCCTACGTAGGAAATAGGATCCAAGTTTGGGGATCGCCTGCATGCTAGCTCTTTCCTCACCTCAGTGTTGCCCCCTGTAACCTCTCAGGGGCTCTCAGGGGCTCATTTGCTGTGAAGGACTTGAGGGGGCCCTTGTTTCGTCTTTGTCAATACCCGGACCTATCTGTTCCTGCTCTCTTCTGTCTGTGCACACCCATCCCCCTCTCTCCCCTTCGTCCCTCCACGTGTGTGCCCTACAATGTCATTTTCTGTCTTTGTTTGACATTGATACATATACAATTGTGCACACACACGTGCACTCCCGCACACACACACACACACACATACACACAAACATACATGCACACAAGCCTGAGAAAACACCCTGTGAAACCTGTGGATTTACTGGCTGAAAATGACCCAATTCCATGTCACATGTTGGCAGGTGCACAGGGCATGCTACACAGTTCACATCAATTACCCAGTCTGAGTTTCCTCAAGTATGTTAAGAGGTCAGTGCTGTTTTCATACTCTGCCTAAAAATGAGAACACCTAGCCTATGCTAACTGCCTAGTCGCTAGGACACAACACCAGCCATCCACTACTTAAAGAAGGTGAAGGTTGTTTTGGATCATGGTTCCACTCCTGGTCAGCTGTCTCCAAGGCAGGATCAAGATGGCAGAAGGGCCTGGCAGAACGTGACTGCTCAGCCCAGGGCAGCCTGGAGGCAGAGAGAGAAGGGAGGAGCTGGGGGCAAGGACACGTGCTTCCACGTCACACCCAGTGACCTGCCCCCTAAGAGCAGAGTCAGCCATGAACCCATCCATGGATACGCACAGCCCCACCCCCGTGTGCGCCACACCCACAGGAGACTTGGGGGATAGTTCAGCTCAAAACCACGAGCTAAACATTATGGAAAAGCAAAACCCTCTCTGACATCCCAAGGTTCAGTCTTACAGACTCCACGGAAGGTCTGAGTACTCACGTCCCCTGTACATAGGACACCCCACTGTGCGGCTAGGGACAGCTCTTGGTACCCAAGTACTAGGTAACGACTGGCACAACAGTGGCTCTTGGGTTGGTTTTCACATTCTGGCCAACAGAAGAGAATAAACACTCTTTGCAAGATTTGGCTTTAAGAGAACTATGGGAATTCAAAACTGTCAGAATAATACACCAGCTCCTATCAGTACTCAGTGCACGTTCTCTCCCTCCAAAATCCACACGCGCAATCACAGTTTCCTCATGATGCCAGCCACTTACAATCCCAGCTAGGGAAGGGACAAGAGATGACAAGCGCCCAGAAGAGCGGCCATCACACGTAGAAATGCATGTGCACACACAGCCCTGCTCATGCACACAGGCTTGCGCACGCACGCACACAGGCACACTCGGTTGGGCTGGGTTTGCAGCCTCTGACCTGTGATATCAGGTGGCAAGAACTGCAACTCATGGCTGGTGGAGAGGGAGGGGACAGAAGCCACACACACTCGAGTGTCGGTCACTGGAGATCCTGCAACCGGATTTCCCAGCCTGCCCAGCTGGGCTTCATGTTCAGTGTGTCTTGCACATCTGCAGCTGTCTGCCAATGGCCATCTCCCTGCTGACCCTAAACATTCATTCCTCAGAACATTTACTTACCTAGCTAGGTGCTGGAACCAAGTCCCTGGGAACGTTGCACTAGGTTGCTGGGCAGGGACCCATGAGGACCCGCAGGCAGGTGGTGCCTGTGGAGCTCTCCGAGGTGCTGGGGCATCCAGCTGACTAGCAGCCTGCAGACCAGCGGGTCTCAGATCTGCCATGCCCAGGGAAGCCTTTATAGCTTGCTTCCAGTTAATCCTGAGTTTTAAACTAAACTGATTCTGGCAGAATCTGAATTCACGGGTGCTGTGTGATATGTTTCCTACATGTTCTTGGCCAAAGTTGCAAACTCCTGTGCTGAGTCTCGTATTTGCAACACTCGATGCATTCTTCTGTCCCTGTATTGACCCTAGGGGACTGTGGCCTCCATGCCTCCTGAGAGCTGGGCTTCCCTCTGGCATTCCCAGTCCTGGTAGGCCCATGCTCACACGTATCGCCAACCTGAATTCCAGCCCAGATGCGAATTCTAAAAGTCTGTGAGAGCTGGGGTGGCCGTATCGAGTGGGTAACCAGCACCAGTGAACCGGTCCAGAGGCGTCATCCTATCTTGAACACACTCCATTCTTACTAGAAATGCCAAGATTTGTGTGTGTGTGTGCGTGTGTGTGTGTGTGTGTGTGTGTGTGTGTGTGTGTGTGTGTGTACTACGCATCAAGCCCAGGGTCTTCACGCTGCGCTACAACCCAGTCCATTTTGTTTTGATTTTGAGATAGTCTCGCCAAGTGTCTTAGATACTTTCTCATTGCTGGGACTCAATGCCTGATATGCACACCTTTAGGGAGAAAAGATATATTTTATTTTGTAGTTTCAGAAAGTCACAGTCCATTCCCAGGTGGACTCATTTGGCAGGCCTGGGGCTGGTCCAGAGCCAGAACTAGTGGTCCGGGAGCCAGAAATCCTCACAACATATCGAAATAGACCAGTCTGGGAGGAAGGGCAGAACCAGCTTACACCCCTCCAGATCAAGCCCCAAGTATCTGCCTCTTCCAGCCAGGCTCCATGTCCCAACAGAACTTAGTATCCATGGGAACATGAGGCTTTTGGGGGACACTCCAGATCCAAAACATGACACCAAGTTGCTAACCTGCCCAAGCTAGACTCAAACTTGTGGTCCACCTATGTCTGCCTCCCAGAGTTTGAAGATTACATCTTGCACAACCAGGCCTGATTTCTCATGAATCTTAACATGAGGGCCCTCACTTCTCTATTCCCTGATGTGTCCGGAAGAACCCACAGCAGGAACCCTCCTACTGGGGCGTCGGGGCCCAGGAAGCATCCTTGTCCCCCTGGCAACCTCCCCTGCTGGGTCGTCCTGTTCTTAACATACTCAGACTGATGTGGGCCAAGGGTGGCGGGTCTGCCCAGTAGCAGAGGCGTGGAGCTGGGGACTCGGGATGACTTGGGGCAGATCTGGTGGGGGTGGCTCTGGGGCCAGTCACTGAGAACCAGGGCAAGGGTTCTGAAGCAGACACCGGGGAGGATAGGCAGGAGAGTGGAGCTGAGGTCATGTTCCCCACCCACCAGGCACAGAAGCCTCTGTCCATTCCCTGCAGTTACTCTGTCTGCTGACCAGCTGACTGTGGCACTGTGCTTAGGCCCATGGCTGGCTGGGACTCTCCCCTTGTTAGTCACAGGCACATACGTGACCCCACAGCCACCTGTGATGGGCCTGATGATCCATGCTGTCCACCAGCACGTTCCCTGCCTACAGGGCTCTGCCCAGGGCTTGCTGTGCAGGGCATGTGTCCCTGGGGTGCTGGAGACCACGACCACCAGGAAAGGGCACAGTGTGAGAGGGAAGGGACGGGGGGATAAGGCAAGCAGAGGATGGAGGGAGGGAGGGGCTCAGTCATCGTGGGGGGGGACGTCCGAGCCTGTGCCCCAGGACAGCTGGTTCCACAATGGCTCCTCCTGAGCCATGACCCTTGCAGGAGTCCTGAGGCTGTCCGTCCCTTCCCCAGGGGACAGTTCCTCTCCGATGCCAGAGGAGCAAATGTCGCCAGGCTTTAGCGAGTGGGCAGGGACGGGTTTGGAGACTAGCCCGAGGGTCAGCTCCACTTCACACGTCCACTCGCACCGTGCTTACGTACGGTCACATCCTCTACTATCTTCCCTGGTTCTCAGGTCAGCAGCTTGGCTCCCAGGGTGTAGATGGGTGTGTTGTAGAGGTGTGGAGATGGGCTGGATCTGTGGCTCGAGCCTGTAATCCCCCGGTGGCTTCGTGTGCACCCACAGGGCCCACCGGGCAAGGGCTAAGCCACAACCACTCTGCATCTGGCCACAGCACCTCAGGACCCTCCTAGGGCCAGGGTGGAGGCTGGGTTTGTGGGGAGCAGCCCAGCCTCCTGCCTCTCCTGGTGCTGTGAGGAGCCAGCTCCTTATGGGTGGCAGCCATCCTGGACTGCCGTCTTGAGATGTGCCAAGCACAGCTCAGCCCGGGGCCTTTGGCATGGGACTGTCCCGGCTCACACTGTGGCCAGGCCCATCTTGCCTCTGTGCTGTGTTGCCCTTTCTGGTGTCTGGGGCAAGGACATGCCATCTTCTCCACCCACACCAGTAATAAATTCGGCCTCGAAGGGGCTCTCTGTGCCTGTGTCCGTGTCAGTCGGGCCTTGTCCTGCCTGGTCTCTGCTGTCCTTTTCAGAAAGTCTAGAATCCTCTACTCCACATCCCGTTCATTAAAGGGTTTGCCCTGCAGCTCCAAGAGCCCCGCTTACTGACCACTGTGACCTCCACTTCATCTCTCTCCTCCTAATTACTTTAGTGCTGAATCAATACTCCATGGCAGACTCAATCATCTAAGCTTCCTGGGCTTTGGGGGGCACTCGGGGTTGATGGCTCGCCTCCTTGTGAGAAGTCAGCCTGCCTCTCCCATGAGCTGCCATGGCCACCGTCCCCTGCTGCTCTGCACACGGAGGAATTAGGCAGAGGACACTCTCCCCTGAGACCAACACCTGCCTTTTTTTTATTTCTCACAAACCTGACAGAGCCCACATATTGTGGTTTGGATCTGGAATGTCCCCCCAAAGTCTCATGTATTTGAATGCTGTAGATTGTCTATGGAATCATAGGGAGGCAGTCTAGCCTGAGGAAGAAAGAAGGACACCCCGAAGGGAGCTGGGAGGGTCCCTCCTCCTTGCAGGGCTCATGTCAAGCCAGGGTGACATGATGGCCAGTGAGTCAGGAGGCAAGTGACCCACTGGACAGCATCATGGTAGCCTCAAGAAAGAAGAGAGCATAGTCATTCTCATCTCCTCTCTCTCTCTCTCTCTCTCTCTCTCTCTCTCTCTCTCTCTCTCTCTCTGATACTGGGGATGGACCCCAGGGCTTCCAATGAGCCCAGCTCAGCTCATTTTTATTTTTTTATTTGGGCACAAGATCTCACTAACTTGCTAAGTTGTCCAGGCAAGGATGGAATTTGTTATCCTCCTGACTCAGCCTCCCATAGTTCTGGGAGATAGGCCTATGCCACCAGACTCAGCTAGGAAGTTCAACCTAAATAGCACTCTCTGTAGAAAGCAAGAGAGAACAGAAGAGTCAGGGGCCATGAAGACCATCTGATGAGGGCCTTGGCTCTTCCCTGGGGAGCCCCCCTTCCCATCTTGAGGCCTGGGCACCTTCCTGGGGAGGCTCAAAGGAACGGGGACTCAAGAGTGATCAAGGTGTAGGGTTGGTCCCAGTGACGTGGACCTGTCATCTTAGTACTCTGAGAGGCAGAGGCAGGAAGATTTCAAGTTTAAGCCCCGCCGGGGCAGCGGTGATTTAATGAGACTCAACCTTCTTAGTTACTTTCTCATTTCTGGGACAGAGTACCCAACATTCACAACTTTAGGAAGGAAAGATTTATTTTGGTTCACTGTGTCAGAAGATCACAGTCCACTCACAGGCAGACAGCTGGAAATGGGAGGACCATATGGCAGACCAAAAGCTCCTGGTGGCACGGCAGGACAGAGCCAAGTGCAGGCAGAAGGGTGGAGCTGGCACACACTCCTCTAAGTCGAGACCCAAGCATCCACGCCTTCCAGCCAGGCCCCACTTCTCAAGAGCACGCCACATCCATACACACCTGAGGCTCTGGGGGACACTCTATACCCACACCACAACACATAACACTGCAGACAAAAGCAAAGTAGAAAGCCGGATGTCTGGAGACTCAGGCAAGGCCAGAGCTTTCCCAGGAAGAAGCTCTGACCATATTTCTTCCTTCTTGCTTTACTTAGCTCAAGCTTCCCTTTGGGCCCTCACACCTAGGATGGGTGCCCCCCTGATTTTTTGTTCCACATGTCTAAAACACTCACACCTGAAAGCTCTGCTCTGGGTACCCTCCAGTCTCAAAGAGTTGTCACAATCTGTCCAGGTCAAAGCCCAAGCACCTGCCCCTTCCGGTCAAGCCCCACTTCCCGAAGAGTATCTGGCTCTATAGGTGTCCCACTGCGTCCAAATACATGAGTCTTTTGAGGGGACACTCCTGATCTGAACCATGACACCCCACCTCTGGCCCCCAAAAGCTGTGTGTCCAACTGCTTATGCAAATGCGTTAGTCATTAAGAGTTGCTAACGTCTTAACTGTTCTTGCAGTGCTAAAAAGTCCAAGTTCAAAGTCTCTTCTGAGACTCAAGGTACACTCTTCTTAGTTGTGAGCTCCTGTTAAAAATCAAAGGAAAATTAAGCATTTCCAATGTACAACGGCAGAGGATAACATTTCCATTCCAAAGAGGAGGGATATGCGTAGAGAAAGCAATTGGACCAAAGCAAATTCTAAACCCAGCAGGGCAAGAATTGGCTCCTGTAGCTGTCTGTCCAGCACTTGGAGAAAACTGACAAGATGTGGGCTCCCAAGGGCTCAGGCGGCCCCACCCCTGCAGCACTACCCATAACTGGAAACTCCAGAGCTTCTTCCTTGGGCTGACTCTGCTCACAGCCTATAGCCTTCCTCAGCTGACACACCAGGCGCCTGGCATCTCCTAATTTCCCAGCTCTCCCCTGCACTTTCAGCTTCACCTTCACAATTTCACGCATGGCCCTTACGGAGTCACCCTGCCTGGTCTCCAAGGCCTTCCTCTGAAATCCAGTGGAAGCCTCCACGACCCACAACTCTTACACTCCGTTTGCCTATGGAATAAGTGCCACTGAATGATGCCAAGGCCTGTCTCCGGCCTGAGCAGCAGTATGGCCTCCTTAGACAATTGCTGCTGAGACCTCTGAGTTCTTAGATGGCTGAACTCCAGAAAATACTTCTTTCTTTGGCCCTCCAGGTTGCCTGGATAGTCTTCCCAGAGAAAGATCTTTTACCTTTCTATCCTCTCATTGGTAAAAGGTGAGATTTTGCTGATTCCTGAGACACTCAAAAACTATCTTTTATACAGTTCTGATTCCAAGTACTAGGCTTCTCTTTAATGTTAATCTCTTTAACATCTCTGTTTCTCTCTGCCTTTCCACCCCAGCACCATAGGTTTTCTGTGTTCAGGCTCGCACGTCAGCCGTGTGACATACAGCTGATTTTCATCTCCCAGATGAGCACCCGGAGCCCAGAGGGACCCTGGGGAGCCCACAGGCCTGTCTAAGGGCTCATGCTGAGTTCGTGCCAAAAATTCAAATACAGATCCAGTGGCCTGGATGCCGGCGGGCTGGACGCCAGCCTCTCTCCTGCACATGGGACTCAATGCCATTCTCCTACTCCCTTGTAGGTGGGACACGACCCAGCCATGGGGCAAAGGCGCGTCCCCGGTCACGGGACACCACAGAGAGTTCTAACCTAGAGTTTGCTTGCCAGCTCAGGTCAGTCTCTGTAAATGGGAAGCCAGGTCATACTAAGACTTGAGGCCCCACGGTCAGCCGTGGGCAGATACTGTGGCCAGTGCAGCTCCCCTCCCAGGGCCAGGTGCTCAATAGGGCAGAGACAGAGCTGGGGTCTCCTCACCCTCAAGCAGGGGCCATAGAGAGTCCTTAAGGGAGTTGGTATAGTGGCAGGCTGTTCCGTAAAGTTTCGTGAGTGGATAGTACTTACTTTAAAATTAATCATTTAGTTAATTAACTATTGAAGTGCTGGGAGCAAAATCCAGTCTTCACGCATGCTAGGCATCACCCTGCCCCAGCTACTTCCCCAGCTTCATGTTTTTTATGTAGTGCGCGCACACACACACACACACACACACACTCTGCACTGTATCTCCCTATCGCCATAATACCTTCCTCACTCAGTTGCTCACCTGGACCACCTGAGAGGGCCCCGGGAGGTGGATTTCTTATTTCCACTTTTCAGATGAGGAAACTGAGGTCCTGGAGTTTCAGTGGCCGCCTGGAGGAGTGGCTGAAGGAGCAGGTGGCGTCTGGACAAGACATTTCCCTCTCCGTGGGTGAAACTGCAGTGACAGTGTCCTGGGGCAGTCCGTCAACGCAAGTGCGTCGGTGCCATGTGACGGCGGCAGGGAGGGGGAGACGACCTTCACCTCCACCCACTCCCTTCCTGCAGCCCAGGGGCCACCCTCTTGAGAGCAGACTCCAGCAGGGACCCCACGTTGTGTCACAGAACAGTGCAGCTTGTGCAGGCCATCCACCGGGAGAGAGGGACCGACCAGCACTTGGGGCTGGGACGCAGTGAGACCTCAACCCGGCCCGCTAACCCAGAGCTGCCCCAAGCTGAGCACAGAACCACCGCACCCCTGTCCTTCTCCTCTGGCTGCTAGGAGCAAGCCCCGAGCAGGGCGCGGAATCCAGGCCGTGCACAGGAGCGCGTTGACAGGCTGGCTGTGACAGCCCCAAGAGCCAGGCAGCCCAGCACAGTGACTATTTATAACTTTGTGCTTCTGTCACCCAGAAGCCAGGGACAAAAAACAGAGCCATTTGGAGGGAGACTTGGGCAGGCAGAGCACAGGCTTTCTAGGGGAGGGACGGGGCCTGAGGTGTTTCTCTGGACCAGGCAGGAAGCCAGCTGGTGCCTCAGCCCAGGGCCAGCACGGCCCGGGCACCCCAGAGCCGCAGGTGCAGGGGACACAAGGGTTCCAACGGGTCAGTGCCCTGGCCGGCCCACTGGTATCCTGGGGGAAGCTGTGAGAGCTGTGGCCACCGGGTCCCACCCCAGCACTCCAAATGGACGCTCTGGGTGCCACACCAGGAGCACCTGGACCCTTCAGAATTACCCCAGTGTTTCCAATTGCAGATGCACGCAGGGCTGGGCAGCTAGCCCCAGGTCGCGTGCGTGGTCCCTTCCCTTCTTGTCTCTGTGCTGCTGGGGATGGAGCCTCAGCCTCACACTGAGCTCCCATTGCAGCCCGTTTTTCAGTTTTGATTTTGAGACAGAATCTGAGCAAGGGCTAAGTTGCCCAGGATGAGCTCAAACCTTGTGATCCTCTTGCCTCATCCTCCCACAGTGCTAGGGTGACAGGCCTGTCCCACCGGGCCCCCTGTGTCTTCATCTCTGGGACTTTTATTTCTCGCCCTGCACAGAAACAGCCAGACTAAATAACGTTCGTGAAATTTTCCAGCTTAGTTTCTCGTAGGAGTTCAGATCCCAAGGTCTGCCAATAAGATGTCCCAAGAACATAATTTCAGCTCAGAGCTAGACCAGGTTCTTGGGAAAGGAATAGCTAGAGTGTGAAACGGGAGGGAGTCTTGGTGTCCGGGAGCCAGCGGGCTGCCCCGGGATCAAGGTCCGCCGTGCTCTGCAGGAGTGCACCGAGGAACTGAGCAGGCTTCGGGGTCTCTCCCACACCTCATCTGGTGGCTGAACTGGCCACGTAATCCTGATGGTGACACCAGCTTTTCTGGCCTTTGTGCTCTCGAAGTCTATTATGACCATACTTTTATCCACAATGAGCAGCAATGCTGAGGGAGAGAGACAGAGACAGAGAAGGGCCACGTGGGGCAGCAAAGGGACATGATCTGTACAGCTTAGCTTGAGATAAAAGTCGGACCAAACACACAGAGGAGGGTGGGAAGAGGCAGCCAGCCGGGGAGGACCAGGCCTCCTGGTGCTCCCTGGGACCCCGCAGGGACCGGCCTGCCTCTACCCAGTGGTGGCCTCCCCTGTGGGAGTGCAAAGTCCAGCATTGCTCGACCTCCTTCAGGGTCCCTGAGTCCAGCCTCTCCACTTGCGGTCCCCTCAGCGGAGGCCAACAAGACCTCCCGGAAGCCTAAAGTTGGTCATAATCCTCTTGCCTCCACGTTCCTCTGCTGACTCCCTGAGCCTCTCCTTGCTACCCTAAGATCACCGCCTACTCTGTGACTCCAGGCCCGGGAGCTCCAGGGGTGGGGGCATCCACAATTCCCAGGATGTCACTTCCCACCGCAGGCCGGGCCCATCCCGGAGGGTCATTGTGCCCAGGGAGGGCTGTGCCGTGGGCCACCCGCTCCCACAGGAAGTCTAACTAAGCTTGGGAGTGGCCTGGGCGCCAGCCTGTCAGTAGAGGAGTCACTGTAGAAGGTCTTTGAGTCACTGGGACACAACACTTGATGCCCACAGCTTAAAGGAGGAGCGAAGGTTCCTCCTAGCTCACGGCTCAGCAGGCCTCAGTCCATGGTCTGTCTGCAATGGCGGGAGGGCATGGAGGAGGGCTTCACCGGGAAAGAGCTCTTCACAACAGGCAAGACTGGCAAGGCACAGAGAGAGTGTGGCAGAGCCGGGCGCTAGGCCACACCCCTCTAGGCCAGGTGCCATGGTCTGCCCTTCCCATCAGGCCCCACCTCTTAGCAACACAGGAAATCACCAACGGACTAACCACTAATCCAATTAACCTCCGTGACCCATTCACCTTGCACAGGCATGAAGTTTGGGGACATTCCAGACCATGACAAAGGTCCTCCCTGGCCCTCTGCCTGGGAACCTCTGGGGTGACACCCTTTCCAGGGCCCAGATGTAGCTCTTCGACATTTGGGACCTTGACCCTAAGGTAGAGGGTTAATCCCCTCACCCTGGCTGATGTTAGGCACTGAAGGGAGGGGAAGGGATGAGGAGGAAGACAGCTCAAACAATCTGTGTCACCAAGCACCTTTCTACGACGGGACAGTTAGTGACTGATGGTGGGCTCCTTTCTCAGTCTGGCTGTCGGCCATAGTTGCCACAACCAGCCTCCTTCTACGATTCTCCACCCACTTTCCTGAGGTGGGCTGACTCTGGCCTTCATCTCACAAGCGCCAGGGTCACACACACCCAGCTGTCGTCTGGACACGGCCTTGGAGCCCAGGTGAGCTGTGCTGGAGGAGCCCTGGCTCTTAGGGACAGCTCCTTGTTCAGTCACTTTCTCATGGCTGGGGTGCAATACCAGACACCCACAACGTGAAGGCAGGGAGGTTAACTTTACCTCACAGAGCAGAGGGCTCAGTCCTTGCGTGGGCACGGAGGAGGAGCCTGGCACAACACAGCTGCTCACAGCTTCCGAACAGGAAGCAGAGGAGTTGGAGAAAAGCTGAACAAGATTCAGTCCTTCCAGGCCGCACCCTCGGTGACCAGCCCTCTTCCAACCAGGCCCCACCTCTGAGCAGCATTAGCAGTCAAAGCATGCATCCACGCGACCCAACTAACCCCCACCTTCCAATCACCCCCAAACATGTGAGATTTGGGGGTACTTGCCAGATCTAAACCACAGCACCCTCCAAGCCCTACAACTGCCCAATGACCTGTGTGTACTTTTGACAGATCAGGAGCCACAAGCGGCTGGAACATAATCTGTCCCCTCCTATTGTTTACGGAGATCAAAGGGCCAGCTGGCCAGTCTGGGCTTCCAGCTCCTTGGGCCACTCCTTGGGGATGAAGGACCAGCAGACCCACAGAGCCCAAGTCACAGACAAAAGCAAAAGCTCTGCTAGTGCACCATGTTAGGTGGCAGGGAGGGACATCACCACTGCTGTGCCAGGTCCCAGGCCCATGGGTCTTAGCTTTTATTTTATTTTTTGAGAGGAACAGTATCTTTGCATGGGCATTGGTCATTATGGGTTGACCTATGTCCCCAAAAAGAGATGTACTGAAGTCCCAAACATTCCTGGTAATGTGACCATATTTCCAGATGTAGTCGGGATGTGACTAGTCTGGCTTCTGGGCCAGTGTGACTCTGTCCTCCGAGCAAGGGGAAATCTGGACAGAGACCTGTACACAGAGGACAAGGGAAGGGGCAGAGGAAGGACGTTGCGGGGAGCCTGGAGCGACGCCCACATGCTGAGGACCAACTGGGTGACCAGAAGCTGGGACAGGCAGGAAAGGCTAACACACAGCCAGGCCTACACTGGCTTCTGACGCCGGGTTCTGAGCCGCTCAGCCTGCGCTGTTTGGCTGCAGTCCGGCCAAGACACCGCTATAGATGTGGTATCACGCAGGACTCACCGTGGTGGCCAGGGCACCCTGCAGGTCTGTCACGGACCACGTCCAGGACAGATGTACGTGCAGAGGCAAGCCACTCCTCCCCCAGATGCAAGTGGTCACCCCCACCCCTGGTGGGGACAGTAGCTGGTCCCAACCCTGCCACATCGGGGTCTTTGTAAGAGAGAGATAGGAGCTGGGCCCTGTGATCCCAGCACAGACTGGGCAACTTTATTATCT
Source organism: Ctenodactylus gundi (assembly GCA_004027205.1). Lineage (NCBI taxonomy): Eukaryota > Metazoa > Chordata > Mammalia > Rodentia > Ctenodactylidae > Ctenodactylus > Ctenodactylus gundi. The sequence goes on from PVKB01001212.1 coordinate 115,983, forward strand.
AGAGAGACCCTGTGTCAAAAAACAGTAAAAAGAGGGTGGGGATGTAGCTCAGGGTAAGGGTTCTGTGTTCAATCCCCAGTAGCACACACACACACACACACACACACACACACACACACACAAACATACACACACCAAAAAATAAGGAAGGAAGGAAGAAAGAAAGAAAGAAAGAGAAAAAGGAAATCAAAAGACAGCGAACAAGTAAGGTAGAGAAGGGATTGTGGGTGTGGACCTTGGAGTGAGGTAGGGCCACTGTGGGTGACCCCAGAAAGGGGAAAGGGCAGGAAATCCCCAGGGCCACGTGTGAAGTGTCCATAGGATATAGTCTATAATACTATAAGTACTTATAACATTATAAAATCTTTAAAAGTTCAGTTTTAAAATTTTAAATTATAATATGAAAAAAATCAAGGGACAGAAAACCAGCAGGCCTCACCTGGACACGCCTGCTTTGAACTTTCAGGAGGAGTGTGAGGAGGCGATGGAAGATGGAGTGACTGCTACTACCGGGTGTTTGCCCCAGGTCCCCCCTGGCGGTTCCTGGCTTTGAAGATCTCTGGAGAGGGTGGCCGGGGCCTCCTGCCCCTGCCCAGGCTCCCCTCGCTCCCTTTTGCTTCCAGTCCTGGCTAAGGAGCGCCCACTCCCTCCGCCGACCCACCCCCCAGGCAGCCCAAGAAAACATCTAACTGAAGCTCCTTCACACTCACCACTTAAACAGCCTCCCGGAGCGGGTTCTGCCACTTAACTGCGGGGTCCAGACTGCCCCTGATGCCCCTGACGACAGAGAGAGATCGTGCAGTCTGTGTAACTGCGGAGTTGATTTAAAGCAGGGTGATCGGAGCTGGCACTTGGAAGGGACTCACATTCACAGGCCTGCGTGGACACCAAGGCTCCCATGAGACCGGAGCCACCAGGGTGGCAGCGGCCCAGCTAAGGTGCCCACACCCATCCCCAGCCCTGGCACCCGGCTCTCCCGACCTCACCGCCTGGACCTGAGTCCAGGGTCATCCTCACGTGGGGCATACGGATGGTCCTTTGTCAGAAATGCTTGCGACCTCTAGTATTTCATACCTGGATTTGTTTTTTCAGGTTTTGGAATATCTGCACACGCTACTGACATCTCCAGGACACAGACCTTTTTTTATTCTTGAGACAGGTTCTCACTCTGTAGCCCAGACTGGTTCTGAGCTCACTATGGAGCCCACACTGGCTTCTAACACACAGCAATCCTCCTGCCTCAGCCTCCCAAGTGCCAGGATTACAGGCGTGCGCCACCATACCCAGCTTTAGCAGTGCTGGGGAATCAAACTTGGGTACTTAGCGCTTGCTAGGCAAGCGCTTTAACCGCTGAGCCATTCCTCCACCCGCAGGAATTAAAAGTTACCTCTAATTGAGTTTGATTTGTCTTACACACGCCAGGTACACTTAAGTAGTCCAAGGGTCATTTATAAAATATTTTAAATCATATTTATGTATGGTGTAGTCAGAAACACAATGTAACTGTGTTTCAAACTGTACCCATTTTCTTAGAGTCGGAGACGCACTGCCACGACTCCGTCCAACCCCCCTTGGCGCGCTCGCCCGCCACTCCCGCCCCTCCTGAGGCAGGTGCGCAAGTCCTCTTTCCCACGCATCCTCTGCTGCTCTGTCCCGGCTGCCTCCGTGGCCTCAGTTGATTCGGAATGTTTGACCTTTCATGATCATTTTGACTTTGGGGAAAAGCCAGAAGCGACATGAAGCCACAAAGTATAGGTAGCCTGGAAAGCGGGAGAATGCAGGGAATCCCTCCAGGCACCGCATATAAAACACACGTACAGCATGCCCTGTGGCACCGTGCGTGGTGCCGGAGCCTGGAACCAGGTCGGGTGGGCACTGGCGTGTGCGCACAAGCCTGCCTTTCCATGGAACTGCCCCAGGCCACAGTAGACGCTGTATTTGTTATCGCAGAGCCACTCAGGGACGAGGCCTTGCAGAGCTGCTTCAGGAAGGGGCAAGAACACGGGACGGGTGTGTTTGACGTGAGGTTGAGCGTCCTGCGGGGGATTCAAGGCAACACGCCTGTCACAGGAATCAATGTTTTACAGTGCAGATGTCCGCTGTGGGCTTTGATCGCATCTCCTGAAACAGTTTTCATGGTGCAAAAATTCCCACTTGTGCCATCAAATCAATCCTCTGAAAGCCACAGCTTCTGGATGTTTGGATGAGGGTGCTCTGTGTGCTCCTACAGTGGCTCGTGGGACCCCTCCCCCCCAGCCGCGGCCCTCTGCTTTCCAAAATGTGCCAAGAGGTGGCCAGAGCCCCACCCCACGGGAGAAGTCGCAGGCTTCCTGGGGAGCCCCGTGCTGCGGGCCGCCAGCCCCTCCTGCTCAGTGGCTGGGCGGGCTTCAGGGAATCAGCACAGGTACAGAATGCGGGTCCACCGACCGCAGACTTTAAGAAACAGCAGCTTAAATACCCGGCTGCGTTCCTGCTGGGTGTTAGCGGACACGCTGTGCTGCCACAGGCTGCTGTGTTGTAACTGTGTTGTTCGCTCACTGCTGGTCACCGGGATTTTGAACAGTGCTGGAGGCACCAGTCAGAAGCGCCTAGGCTCCCAGGGCCCCCTTCCCCGGAAGGCTCCATTGTTTCTGCCTCATTTTCACTGACCAATGGGCAGACCCCAGGCTTCTGGGCAGCCCTGGTTAGTCCGTATAAGTGCACACACAAGGTCGAAGCCTCCTACGCCGGCCCTGGCCACGTGGAGACTCCGCTCGGGGCCCCTCTGCAGGCTCTGCCTGAGCCCCACCGGCCTGCTGCAGGGAACGCGTCTGCACAGCTGCTCGAACCAGCACCTTGGAGGAGCGACCCAGGGCAGGGCACCTCCCAGCTCTGGCCTGCTTGGGCTGCACTCCACGGGTGTCAATCCCTGCTGTGGTTTGGAGCTGGCAGGTCCCCAAAAAGCCTCATGCATGTGGAGCTGGTGGATTATCTACAGATTTTATGTGCTGCTAGGAGGCAGGGCCAAAGGCCACAGAGGGACAGACTTACCAGGAGCGCGACGGATCACGGAGGGCATGGGGGCATTGCCAAAGGGTAGGGATCGCTACGGAGAGGCCTGGAAGGATGCATTCCTGCCCCAGCTTCTTCCCAACCCCTGATCTGCCCTCTGGAAATGCCATGAGCAGCGGATCTCCCCCAGACGCACTCCACCATTGCAGGCCACCCAGGATGGACTGAGCCCTCCTGAAACCAGGAGCTCAAATGAACCTTTCTTTTCTTAAGCTGTGGGTACCAGGGATCATGTGGCATCAAGGAGGAAGTGACTAAGAGCCCCTGTACCAGAAGTAGGAGTGTCACCCAAGGAGAGGACGTCGCCCACCTGTGCCCCTCTGGAGTACTGCAGCATGTCTACCTGTCATCCTCTGGCCTTGGTGTAGAGCCCACAGTAGAAAACTTTTAGAAAAGCAGGCAGCAGAATGCCTTTGGAACCTCCACGTAGGCCCTGGCTTCTCAGGCCACACACCTGCCCTCCCAGGGAGGACAGTAAGTTGGGTCTCATTGAACTTAAGTACATTTGCTCTGGGGGAAAACCTGTTAGGAGGGTACGAAGATAAGCTAAAGCGTGAGAGGAGATAGGGGCTAATATCCAAATGTACCGAGCAGCAGTGCCCCTGGCGTGCAGCCCGAGAGCCCACAGGCTCTTACGTGCTCAGCTGCCCCTAGGCCCACCCATCTTCCCAGACAGGCACCACTCCCTCTCTCTCACTGCTCCAGGGTCACCTCTGGCATTCTAGAGTCATCAGTCGAGGTCTTGTTGGGTTACGGTAGGGCTTTGTGACATGGGGGGAGTGGGGTGCCCACCTGCCCCAACATATACCACTCACTCAGTGATTTGCGGTGGGGATGCGGGGCCCCCAGCCTCCATCTCCACGCCGGGCAGGTGCTTAGACCACAACCCAGCTGCAAGGGGTGGGCCCGGCCACTCGGAGTAGGAGGGCAGCCTTCTACCGGCCCCTGCAGCTCCTGCAGTATGTGTGTGTAAGAGTGTGTGAGTGTGAGTCAGTGTGTGTGTGTGTGCGTGTGTGTGGTTTCCCCTGGCTAGAAGTTCTCCCATTGCTTTACCAAATGCTCTCTTGCTTCAAGTGATATAATCAAATAATTCTTCTTCCTTAAACTGATGACCCGAGCCATTGACTGGTTTTCTAATACCAAACACCTTTGCAATCTCAAGATAACGCCCCCCCCCATTGTGACATATTCTAATTCACACACACACACACACACACACACACACACACACACACACGACTCTGGGTGTGCTTGGCTAGTATTTGGTGGAAGAGTTCTGTGTTCATGACTTTCTGTTCGTGCGGAATATTGCTCGGTAGTTCTCTTTTCACGGCTTTGTTTTGCTGTCTTTGTTACCTGAAGACTCTCGGAATGTAGATCTCAGCAGAGATGAGAAAGGTCCTGGACCCACTGGTGGTAGTGGCCACAGTGGGGCGCCTCCTCAGCCACACGGAGTGGTGTGTGTGTGGTGGGGGAGGCGCTAGTATAGAGAATTTTCCCACAGTTACAACCCAGTTGGTGTGCGTTGAGTTATTCGTGCCCCTGAAGGAAACTGCAGGTCTCATCTATCCGGCTGCCATGTGTGCGTGCGGCGTGTGCCCTGTCCCCTCATCAGCCCGCCACTCTCCATGCTCTTTGCAGAGGCATTTCCTGTTTCACTCCTGACAGCACTAATTTGTGTCTTCTCCCCCTTTTATCTTTCTGCCTCGGTAGAGATTTATTAATTTCATTGTCTTTTCCAAATAAAAATGGCTTCACTGGTTTTATCTACTGACTCTGTGGTCTCCGTGTTATGAATTTCTGCTCACCTTCATTAGTCCCTTCCCTTGAGTCACTGTAGGTTTCCGGTTGTCTGGTTTTCCTGGCTAATTATGGTGAAAGGTGACCAACTTGACTTCTGGTTTTCTGACATCACCCCCAGCACACCGAGCGCTGCCTCGACTGCTCCCACACACCCCGACACGTGGCCTTTTCACTTCCATCCATTTCCCACTGTTTTCAGTCCCCTTGGCTCCTCCTGTGTGATCTGTGCCGTGTTCAATGTTATATAGTTTCACGTTCAAGTCTTCCCCACATGTCCTGGGTCCTATTATCTTTTCCAGCCCCCATTTCATCATGGTCACAGAACACACTTTGTTCTGTGACCATTTCAGTTATTCCAATTCTTTTGTTCTAAATATGGCTTAGTTTGCACCATGTTCTCACGCTCCCTACGGCGTCCACTATTCATGACGAGCAAGCCTCCGTTCCTCAGCCTGTGGTGGCCCTAGACACAGCACAAGCTGTGTCTTGGTCCCTCTGGAGATCCGATCTTGTGTTTACACACGAGCAGCTTCACTGGACTGTGTGACACGCTTGCTTCGTTGTTCTCAAAGATCTTTCGTCTGCCTCTCGTCTGCATAGAGTCACTTCCAGATTCCGCTTCCCTCGGCCACCGCCCGCCTTCTATTGAGTCTACTTGGTGACTACTTAATTTGGACCTTATATTTTAAGACCCAAACTTCCCGCTTGGTTCTTTTCTTGTACCTTCTAGGTTTTTGATGACGTCACCTACCTTCCCGTTGGCCTCGGGCCTGTTTGCCGCTCCTCATTAGAACATATTGACAGTAGCTACCTCACTGTTTCTGTAGCTTGTCCGACATTGGCTCCTGCTCACGGGGCCGCTGGTTGTCTCTTCTCATGCAGACTGTGATGTCCCTCATTCTTTCTACCGCAAGGAGTTCTGGGTGACATCTTGGGAAATTTGCATATTTTGTGATGATTTTCTAGACCTTGGTTAAATCCCACAAGGAAAGTCAATGGTTTTGGTCTAGTGAGCAGCTAGCCAGGTGAGTTCAGGTCTGCAAGCTTGTCAGCTGGGGCTCAAGAATCAGTTTGTTTCTTCATCTGAGGTGTTCAACATCCTTTGTCATTAAAGAGATGCAAATCAAAAGATCACTAATACACTATCTGACTCCAGAGAGAATGGCATATGTCAAGAACACAAACAGCCATCAGTGCTGGCGAGGCTGTGGGGAAAAAGGAACCCTCCTGCACTGCTGGTGGGAGCGTAAACCAGTGCAACCACTATGGAAAGTAGTATGGACGTTTCTCAAAAGACTGGAAGTAAGTATCTCCTTTGATCCAGTGATACCTCTTCAGGGAATTTTCCCCAAGAGTTCAAAACATGTAACAGTGATACATGTATACCCGTGTTCACAGCAGCACAACTAACAATAGATAAAGTATGGAAGACACCATAATACCCATCAACAAACCAATGAATACATAAATTGTGGTATTTATACACCATGGAATACTACGCATCTATAAAAACAGATAGGTCGGAGGCTTTTGTACGTAAATGGAGGCAATGTGAGTCCATTATGCTCGGTGAAGTGAGTCAGAAGCAGAAGGTTGAATATTGAATGGTTTCTAATATGAGAAACCCACATCACAATTATTTTATGGAACTAATTGTGAAGAATAATGGGACCTGGAAGGGATGGGGAGGCAGTGGAAGAGTCAAAAAGGGAGAAGGGGAAGGATTTGTAATTTTCTCATGATATGTACATGCACAAAATACTCAAGATCAATGTAAACACTGTGTGTTGCATTTATGTATATATGTATCAATAAAATGGGGGAAATTCTGAAAAATAAACTAATCAAATCAGTTTGTTTCTCAAAAATTTGGTAGGGCTCAGCAATGTCTCCTCTGTGTGCAATGCCCAGCCTGTGACAGATGGCAGGAGATTCTGTAGACCAGAGTGCTGGGGGTGTGTAGGCCATTGAGGAACAGGCATACATGTGCACACCCTGGGGATGAGTTCTAGGAGCTGGCTGGTAGCTGGTAGTTCTGTCCCCAAGCCCCTCTCTTTCCAGCCACCTAGGTGCTTTCCAGCTCCCTCTTGGGTCCCTGGTCAGTTGACTGTCTCTGCTCCACACTGCCCCATGGTGGCACCAAGTGGGAGGAAGACGAAGAGAGAAACAGAGGGAAGAAGCTCCCCCACCATCACTAGACCACATCCTTTTGGTCAAGGCGGTGGGCACTCCTCCTGTGAGGTCTGTCTCCTTCGGGCTCCCACCGGGGCTGCTAGGCTGCCCTAGAGAATTGCTGAGGAATAGCACCCGAAGATGTGTCTACTTTCTGTTGCTATGACAAAATCCCTGACACAATCAACTCTAAGGAGTAACAGTGCATTCTGACTCACGGTTCAGAGGTTTTAGTCCACGGTTGTTTCAGTTAGGTTTTCACTGGTGAGACAGAATACCCAACTTCCACAGCTTTAGGGAGGAAAGATCTACTCTAGCTTGCAGTTTCGGGAAGTCACAGTCTGTTCATGGATGGCTGGCTGGGAGAAGGTAGAATCATATGGCAAGGCTGGGGTTGGAGCAAAAACCAGACCCAGAGCTGGAGACAGAGCTCCTCGTGGCGTGGTAGATCAAAGACAAGTCAGGGAGGTAGGGCAGAACCAGCACACACCCCTCCAGATCGAGCCCCCAGGCCTTCACCCCCTCCAGCAGGGCCCCTTCCCACCACGAGGCTCTGGACGACACTCCAGATCCAACGAGTGACAATGGTCATTGACCCCATGGCATTCAGGCTTGTGTTGAGGCAGAATCAAGATGGCGGGAGGAGTGGTGGAGGGAAGCCATGCACGTCAGGCAGCAGAGGAAGGGAGGAGCCCTGGCACCACGAGGGCAGCGGCTTCCTCCTGCTGCTTCTATTCCGGCCGGGCTCCCACCCCATTGGAAGGTACCACACACTCGGGGCGGGTCTTTCCCATGTGTCTGCTGTCCCACACCCCAGTCATCTCCAGAAAGCATCTTCATAGACTCCCCACCAGTGCACTTTACTACTGTGCTTGGTGACTCTCCATCCAACTGGATTGACAGTTGCCTTAGTTAATTTTTTCATTGCTGGGACAGAATACCTGATATATACGAATTGTGCTGAATTGGCTCACGGTTTCAGCAAGTCACAGTGCACTGATGGACAGCTGGTAATGGCGGAATCACAGGCAGCTGTAGTGGCACAGGTGGCGGAGCTCCTCATAACGTCGCAAGCAGGAGGCCAAGTTCCAGGGGCAGGAGCACACGCCCTTCAGGTCCTGTCCCGGGGATCTCCTCCTCTGGGTTCAGCCTCAGTGTTCTGCCCCTAATTCACCAGATGCCTGTAATCTGCCACACCTGTCTTCCACCACACGCACCTGTAATGCCCCACATGCCCATAACCCGCCCCTCCAGGCCAGGCCCCATCTCCTACCAGCACATGGTGCTGTGCTGTTACATGACCTCCAGATACAAGAGACCTTAGGGCTATGTTCCAGATCCAAACCATGATAATGTTAAGATTGACAATCACAAGCAATCAGGCAGGGAGTGGGGAAGCAACAGTAGCTGTGGTAGAGCTAGACAGCTCTTGTGGAGCCCCCCCTGCCAGCCACAGGGGATCCACGGGCTCCAGGCAGTGCCAGGGCCAGGTGCAGGACTGTGGCCTGGGCCTCCCTGCTGTGAGTACAACTCCCACCCGGGTCTGCCCCTGCGTCTCACAGCCCGGGTCCTCGATAGCTGCTTGAGGCATCTGCCCCACCTTGGGCTTCCTCAGGGGGGACACAGCGTGGTCTGTCCCTCCACTTTGCCGAGTGCCAGAACTGCCACCGTGGTTTTTATCTGTGTTGTTGTGTTGCTGCACACATTGCGTGGCATGCTCCCATGTGTGTGCGCACGCATGCACTCCCACTCCCACGCAAACACCTTAGCACTGACTTCATTCAAGTCTTCTGTAGACGGCACCATCTGGCAGGAATTCTGAGCTGAATCCAGGGAGATGCCCATTTCTTCTGACAGTGCAGAGGCAGGTGAGACACCCTGGCACCTGGCTGAACCCAGGCGCACCAGGCCATGGGAAACGGAAGTGAGCTGAGCAGAGGGGCCTGCCACAGCCCAGAGCTTAGTCCACGAGCCGCACTTCCAGTCTCACCAAATCAGCTCTTCAGGACGCTGAAGATACGTGCCCCATGCCAAGCCTCCTGGCTGGAGCACTGCCTTACTTACTTTTTTATCATGTGATTCAATGCCCGACAACAACTTAGGGGGCAAGGATTTATTTTAGCTTGCAGTTTCAGAAAGGTGGGCATCTGGCAAAGGTGAAAGCACGTGGTAGAAGCATATGGCAGGTCAGGGCCAGAGCTGGAGCTCAAAAGACCGAGATCCTCACAGCGTGGAGGAACAGAGAAAGGTCGGGGAGGAAGGGTGGAATCAGGACAAGTTCGCGTGTTCCAAGGACCCCTCAACACCCATCCAGGGAATGCCTCCGTGGCCAGCTTGTGGCATATTCAGCCACAAGACTCAGTGTACTTCGTGGGATTGGGCAAAACCACTTCCTTGAATCTGTGACTTTGCCTCCAGCTCTTTTGTCCTAGACAGTTCATAAATCTCAATTAAGCCTTCATCTCTCCAACCCATTCCTCTCTGTCAATTTAACTGCCGCTCATGGAGGTGACAGGGTAAAAGTCACCAGTGGAGGCACAGTCTCCTTGGTCTGCCCCGTGCTGCAGGCTTAGCAGGCCAGCATCCTAACAGGACTGGGGGCCTCCGCCCTGTCCTGCTGCCTACACCAAGGACGCGCTCTTTGCCCAATCCTCTCTCTGAACTCCGTTTCCTTTACTTTTTATTTGCGGATGAAGCAATCATTGCCAGGGCTCCGCCCTTTCCTGTAAACCCTTTGGTGAGGGGCAAGGAGCAGCCGATGCCTTGGATGCCTGGCTCTGCCCAGCCAGGTCCAGGTGACCCACCGTTCACCCCGTCCTCTTCTCTCAGGTGAGTGACCCAGGTGTGGGTCCACCTCCTGCACTGATGGCCACATGCCACCTGCCACCAGGCACTGAGATGCCCCTCGTCACCAGCCCAGTATGGGGCAGAATGGACGGAAGCCAGGAAGAGGTGAGACGCAGACCCTCAGTGTTGATGTCTTTAGAGAGCAGGACAGTGGCTTCCTACTCCACCAGCACTGACCAGCTGGCACTCCCTCTGCCCCATGTGGTTGCCTAGGCACCTGCATACATGGCTTCTGTCCAGTCACCCTGGAGAGTGGCCTGCACACAAGGTGAGTGTGATGGGTCAGGGGTGTGGCAAAGTCACCCATGCATGCTCTGTGGGGTGCGGCCCATGTCATCCTGTGTGTAGAAGGCAACTGGATCACAGGGACTTGTGCGTATCTGTGGATCCATCCATAGGAGGCTGTGCTGTGAGGAGGCGGGGCCTGTGGGGAATCTTTTCGTGCCACAGGGACACTGAGGTAACCAGGTCTTTGGAATAAAGTCTTAAAAATGGAACAAAACTGCCTAAGAGAGATGTTATGAGAACGCAGAGAAAACAAGTAGAACCGCTGGGACTAGGTTGCTCTATTAGCAGCAGTAGAGCCAGGCTGCGCCATGGTGCAGGGCAGGAGGAAGCTGCCCTGGAAAGGCATCTCCCTGGCAGAGACACAGGCAAAGGAAGCGCCAGGCGCTAAGAGGAGGAGCCAACAGAAAGCCGTGTGCAGGTGTGGCTCCAAAGGAAGCTTCCAGAGGCATCAGAACGCTCAAGTTCTGCAAACCAAAACATCATGCCATGGCACAAAAGGGGTATCGGGGACACTGGGGCTGAGAGAAGAGGGGAGCAGCCAGGACAACCCTCCCCTGGGCAGAGAGTGGACAGCGGGCTCTCAGACATCCTCACAGCAGAACCTAGAGCAAAGCGATCCCAAACACAGCAGGGCAGTGGCTACCAAGAAGGTAAGTCGTCGTCCTTCCAATAGAAAGCCAAGAGACCCACAAGAGACCCAGGGACCTTGGAGCCCAGAGTCCTTCTCAGAGGCAAAGAAATGTGCGTCTTACAGAGAGATGCACCCGATATATACAGATGGGGAAGCCGAGGTGCTGAGGGCAAACACGGATGCTCTCAAACCCTGAGAAAAATTAAAAGATGTGTGGAAGCCAAGGGAGGTGGGGCTGGGGTGGTAAGCTGGGGGTCGTTGCCAGCATAAGGGGTTCAGGAAGGACATTAGAGGTTCGGGGCAACTGCAAAGGTGCTGGCCCCTCACGCTGACCCAAGAGCCTGCTCCCACTGCCTTAACTTGCAGCGCGTACATAAAAACACGCAGCGATTTTCTCAGTGAGGACCCAAGAGACTCGGGCTAGGCCAGAGCACTCTTTCAACACGTGGGGCTGGAGCAGCCTGGTGAGCCAGGAATGAAGCGGAGCCCCAAATGTGTACCACAAACTCAACAGGAACCAAAAATGGGCCGTAGATCTGAGTAGAGACCTGAACCCATAAAAATTCCTAGACGAAACCACAGGAATGAAGCCTTGTGATCAGGACTCAGGCAATGGATTTTTGTACAGGACACCAAAAGACCACGCAATGAAAATAAAATAGATGAGTTGAGCTTAACAAAATCTAAAAGCCTTTTGTGCTCCCAATGAGGCCATCAGGAGGATGAAAGGGCCCAGAGGATGAGAGAAAATGTTTGCGAATCATCTGAGAAGCGACTTGGATTTGAATGCAAGTAGAAATCTTGTCACTTAATGATAAAGAGAAGCAATTCTACTTAAAAATGGGTGAAGGATGTGAGCAGACATTTTCCTAAGAAGACGTGCAAATAAACAATGGCTACTAGGGAAAGTACTCAATATCAGGAGACTTCAGAGAAGTGCAAGTCTGGGCCGCGGCCACCCACAGGTCAACCTGCAGAACAGCTAGTGCTGGTGACACCACAGAGGAGTGGGGACCCTCCCACTTCATAGGAAAAAGCGAAATAGCACAGCTGCTTGGCAACATTACACCGCTCCTCGAAACGTTAAACACGATCCAGCCCCCCTCTTCCAGAGGAATGGACACGTATGTCCACACGACCCCACACACCGAGGCCACATCAGTAGTCATTGCCACAGCCCCGCAGCAGAAATGACCCTATGGCCACAGCTGGTGAGAGGGTGCGCCACACGGGATCAGACCTCAATGGGAAATATTATTTGTGCATAGAGAGAAATGAAATTAACACAAGCCATATGTGTAAACTCCATGGTCACCTAGGCTGCGTGTTGGAACTACTGTGTAAAGAAAGAAGCCAGTTACAAAAGACCAGCTGTTTGTATGATCCTATTCACATGAAATGTCCAGCATAGTCAAATCTATGGAGACAGACAGTAGCTATGTGGTCAGTGGGGCAGGGAGGGAGGCAGGGGCGGGGCTGGAGGTGACGGAAGACAGAGCTTCCTTCCTCGCCTGTGGACACCCTTGTCTCTTTTATAAGTATAGGTTTGCAACATACCATACTGATGATACAATACTGGTATGCTCAATTGCCTTTCAGCCATAGGCCTGTAAGAGGCCCCTCCTTTATGGTTGTGGTTTGGATCTGGAAGGTCCCCAAAAGCCTCATGTATTCCAATATTGTGGATCATATGTGGATTTCAAGTGCTGTCAGGAGGTGAGGCCTAGTCAGAGGCTTGGATCACTGGGGCTTGATCAGGCAGGGATAAGGGACAACCCTGGAAACACCTGGAAGGACACACAGTAACTCAGCCCTTCCTCACTCTCTTGGCTTCCTGTGGCCACGGTGGGAAGAGCTTTCCTCTGGCTCCAGCTCCGCCATATGCTTCCACGACTGCTGGCCACCGGGGACTGGACCGGGACCTTCTGAAACTATAAGCTAAAATAAATCTTTCCTCCCTTAAGTTGTGGATGCTGGGTCATGTGTCGCGGCAACAAATAAGTTACCAAGACACTCATGGTCCCTTAGCCAGCCCATCGCCTGTGCTTCTGTAGATAACTCTTCACCGCTGCTCCCATTCTAATCCCAATAAATTCACAGATTCACCAAACTGGACTTTGCTGCAATCGTTACTGTGGCCCGTCTGCTGCGCCGTATCTGGAGTGTACAGTGTTCACATCTCTGCAGGAGAAAATCATTCCCAGGACACTCAGCAGACCTGCGCCTAGCATACGTGTCTCAGTCAGTCTCCCTTCCCCTCGTTGCCCCTCCCCTTTACTTCCTCTCTCTCCTCCGCTCCTTCCGCCATCTGCCGTCTCACTTCCTGCCATCTGCCCAGTGTTTTACTGATTTATTTACATTTTGTGCATCATGAAGGAGAAAACAAGTGCTCTGATTCCGATCTGGAATGTTCCTTCAAAAAGCCTTGTGTATTTGGATATAGCGAGGTACCTCTTGAGCCCCGTGTCCTATTGGGAGGTGAGGCCCGGCTGGAAAGGGTGGATGCTTGGGGCTTGAACTGGAAGAATGGTGTCAACTTGCTGAGGCTAAAGGTGCCCAGGGCAGAGCTTTCAGATGTGTGTGTGATTGACGTGGAGGCTGGGGAATGAGAGAAGAGAGCCCACCTGGGTATAGAGAGCCCACTGGTAGCTTGAACTAAAGGAAGGAAGAGGGCACATTATTACAGCCTCTTCCTGGGAAGCTCTGGCCTTGCCTGAGTCCCGGGATGTCGACTTGCTCCTGCCTCACGTGGCTTTCTGTCTGCCACGCAGTAAAGAGGATTTTTCCAACCAGATCTCCGCCACGTGCTTCCACCATTGCCAGCTGCCCAGACATGGACAATGTGAGATCTTCTGACACTGTGGGCTAAAATAATTTTTTCTTCCCTTAAGTTGTGAGTGTCGGATATTCCGTGCCAGCAACACATAGGTTTCCAACACACCACGTGCTTTTTAACTTCCTGCATCTGACTTATTTTGCTTACTGCTGGGGTTTCACATTCCATCCATTTTCCTGCAAATTATGTGACCCCGTTCTTCCTCATAATTGGGCGACATTCTGCTGTGCACACTTACCACGTTTTCTTTGTTGTTCCCCTGACAATGGACCTCTAGGCTGGGTCCAGATCTTTGCTCTGGCGAACTGTGCCTCTACACGCTTGGGTGTGCGTGTGCCACTGCAGCATGATGTCTAACTTTTGGGGGGGATGAATCCTGGGAGCCCAGAATTTCTACTTTTGGCATTTCGTGGGATCCTCACATAGATTTTCATCATTCACATTCCCACCAACACCATGAAATGTTCCTTTTCCCCCACAACCTTGTCAGCATTTGCTGTTTTTTGAGTTCTTTGTGAGAGCAATTCTGACTCAGGGAGGATGGAATCTGAGTTTGTGTTTCCCTGATGGTTAAAGATGGCGCACACTTCTTGTTCTTTTGAGAAATGCCCATTCGATTCATGTGCCAGTTTTTTGATTGGGTGATGTGTTTGGGGGAACATGTTTTGAGTTCTTTATGTGTTCTACGAATTCATCCTTTCTCAGAAGAGTAGCTGGTAACAATTTTTCTTATCCTGTAGGTTGTCTTTATACTCTGTTGATTATTCCTTTTGTTGTGCAAAAGCTTTTTTAATTTGATGTAATCTTATACGTTGATCCTTGACATCATTTTATGTGCTTCTGGAGTTGTGTTCAGAAAGTCTTTGCCTGTGCCAATGAATTTCAGTGTTTTCCCTGTGTTATTTTCCAGAAACGTCACAGTGTCTGGTTTCATATCTAGGTTTTTGATTGATTTTGATTGGATTTTAGTGCAGGGTAAAAGCAGGGTTTCAGTTGCAATCTTCCATGTGTGAAGAACCAGTTTTCCCAGCACCATTTATTGAAGAGACTGTCTTTTCCTAACATGTATTTTTGGTCCCTTTGTGAATAATCAGACAGCTGCAGAGTCTGGGGGCGGGGGGTTCTGCGTCTTCCGTTCTGCTCTGTCAGCTGACAGGTTTATTTTGTGCCATTACCCTACTGTTTTTGTCATTGCAGCTTTTTAGTATAACTTGAAATCTGGGATTATGATTCCTCTTTCTTTGCTTTTAGGATTTTTTTTCTGGTCCTGTGAAAAAATGCTATTCATATTTTATATAGAAATTTCAGTAAATCTATAGATTGCTTTTGGTAGTATGGCCATATTTGAGATATTAATTTCAAGAATAAGAAACGTCTATTTTCTACTGTCTTCTTCAATTTCTTCTTCAGAGTCCTATAAGAGTTATTATGGAAATCTTTCACCTCTTTGGTTAGGTTGATTCCTAGATATTTAACTTTTTGAACCCACTGTGAATGGGATTATCCGCCTGAATTTTTTCTCAGCGACTCATCATTGGTGTTTAGAAATGCTGCTGCATTTTGTGTACTGATTTTGTTTCCTGCCGTTCGGGCTGAGTTTGTTTACCAGATCTATGAATCCTCTGGTAGTTTTATTTCCCTTAACCACATGCAAGAAGTATCATGTCTTCTATACATAAGAATAATTTGACTCCTTCCTCTCCTAATTATAATCTTTTTATTTCACTTCCTTGCCTAATTTCTGTCCCTAAAGTTTAAAGTTCTAGGCTGAACAGGAGTGGTGTGGCTGAACACCCTTGTCTCCTTGATTTTAGAAGAAATTTAATCAGTATTTCCCCATTCAGCATGACACTGGCTGTAGGCTTGTCATCCATGGCTTTTACCAGTTTCAGAAAGGGTCTTCTATACACATCAAGAAAATTAAAAATGAAAAAGGAAAACTTAAAGCTGACGTCACTAAAATCCAGAGGGTTATTAGAAACTATTTTGAAAATTCATATTCCAATAAATCCGAGACTCTAAAAGAAATGGATAAATTCCTAAACCCATATGACTTACCAAAATTAAGCCAAGAAGACGTAAGAATCCTGAGTAGGCTGATAGTAAGCAATAAAAGTGACACAATCATAACAACTCTGTGACCCCCCAAAAAAGTCCTGAACCCAACAGATCTACCAATGAATTTTACTAGAACTTTAGACAAGAGCTAACATCAATGACCCTCAAACTTTTCCATATTCTTGGAAGGGAAGGATTGCTCCCAAACTCAGTCACGAAGCCCACTCTTCCCTGACACCAAAATTGATAAGGACTCAGCCAAACAGAAAAACACATCCCCACTGGTCAATGTTCCTAATGGACCCAGACGCAGAACCCTCAAGAAGATACTGGCAGACAGAACTAAGCAACTCACTGAAAAAAGAGGGCACGCTGTCACCGAGTCAGCTCATCTCAGAGGTGCAAGGATGGTTCAACACACGGAAATCGATGCGTGTAATATACCACGTCACCAGAATGAGGGGCAAAAAATCCCAGGATCATCTCAACAGGTGCAGAAAAGGGCTTCAGAAAAAGTCCAGCATCCCTTCAGAGTAGAATTCATTGTTGAAGTGACCAGGATATCCTGGAACTAGGTTACTCTGATGGCCTCACCACTGTGTGGACCGACTAAGACCCCTGGATTGCCTGGGTTTCCTGACGTGGAGTGCCACGTCTGTCTCTGTGGGGTCGTCACAAGGTGCACAACAGCTCCGACAACTCCGTGTGCCTCACATTTCACACTAAACACACGTGCTTAAACTTTGTGACTCATGAATTAGTCTTTATTTGAAGTCATCAATCGCATTATCATACTTTCCCTTCTGCTAATTCATGCCCACTGTGTAGACTACCTACTACACACTGGGCTCTATTTGAAGCTCCCTTACAAGTGAGTCCTTTTACTTGCCACAGTGATGAAAAGCACATCACTACTGGCCCGTCTTACAGAGTAGTAAACTGAAGCTGTTGGTCTAGAGTGACCCAGCTGGAAAGTGGCGACCTCAGGACCCGAGCAGGAGCCGTGTCCTCCGGGTCTGCCCGCCCATCCCTGCTCTACGCTGCTCCTCCCAGGGAAATGGTGCAGCATTCTTTTATTAAAAACGGAGTAGATTCAGAATGAGTTCTTATTGCATAAACCCATTTTGTCCAGCTTGCCCACTCACCTGCCGCTCAGCTGCGCTGGCTCTCGGTCTGAGCAGCTGCACAGAAGTTAGTCTGGAATAACTTTCTCCTTTCTCCAAATATTAATTGTGGTTATTCCTGGGTTGCGAGGACGGTGAAATCTTTACTATGCTCTTTGTGTGACCTGAGTCACCCAGGCCTACACCATTTCTGCAAGGATTATAACTCACTCCTTTGTTGACACAAGGAATATTTAATATAGATGATGGATGAACAGAGACGGATACATAGATGGACAGACAGTCAGATAGACTTACAGAAGGACAGGCAAATGAAAGAGATGCACAGATCAGCAAAGGAATGAGTAGGGAGGAAGGATGAACACAGCCACGGCTCTGTGCGGTTGGGTAAACCTGTTCTGGTCCCGGGTCTCCCGACTTGGAATCTGGCCTGAAGTCAGGCTCTGACCCAGGCTGCCCAGCAGGTTCCCGTGGCTTCTTAAACCACTGTCCTGGCTTACTGTTCTGAACACTGGACCTGCGGAGCACCTAGTGCCACCCCAACTCTCCCCGCCTTCCCGATCCAGGTGTTCGGTCACTCTGCACATCCCTCCTGCTTCAGTGCGGGGCCTGTGACAACCACAACTGCAGGTGACCGCGCTGCCCAAGTCTCTAATCTGCGTCCTCCTCTCCGGCTTTGCCGGTAACGATCTGTTAATTAGTTCTTACTTCTGAGCAGCCCCAAGCGCTTCGTCTGCACAATTTGCTCCAGGCTTTATGGGCTCTCGCTTCTCCTGGTATCCGATGAAATCCTTTCATCCACGTCCTGACTGTTGAGTCTTCCCACGCGTTCTTTCATTTACCCCCTCTACCGTGCCTCACCTGGTCCTGGTACACAGTGGGTCAGCCGCGGCCACACAGGTTCAGACATGAAGCCCCCTCGGGCCCCCCTAGATTCCCATGTGTGCGTAGATGCTGTGAACTGGGAAGGGAGTCCAGCAGCCCTAAGTAAGCCGTGGACCCCAGTTCTCACCCGCCCCCTCCTCGAAGAGCACAGCATGCACATAGGTGACTCGAAGAGAACCTGGGAAGACTGGAGACGTCTCAGGCCACACAAGTGGGAAAGCCAGCACACCTGTGCTCCTGCGCAGACCCCCGGCGAAGGAGCTGGGCTGGCTGTGGGGAGGCTGTCTTCGTTCCTTTCTGTCGCTGGGACAGAACACCCGGCACCCACAGATTCAATCTCACTGTTTCCGCGGGTCTCAGCCCACTCATGAGCAGCAGGCAGTGCTGGGAGCACAGGGAGCAGGCCCAGCCAGGGGAAGAGCAGTTTATTCATGGGACGGCAGACAGGAGGCCAAATAGCGTGGAAGAGGAGCTAGCGCGTGTCCTTCTGGGTCCAGCCCCTGTGACCCACCCCTCCACCGGGGCCCACTCTCAGCAGCACCTGGTTCCATCAATACTCCACAGTACCCAGATACGTGAGCCGTTCAGATCCATTGCAGCAGGAGTTGAGCCAAGAGAGCACATTCCCCGTCTACTGACCAGAGACGGTCCCCTACGGAGAGGAGGAAGGCCAGCTGGCTCCGTCCAGGGGCCGGGGAGGCTCTGGGCTGGATTTAGATATCAATGGGATGCTCACCGGGAGTTTGTATAAGAGGAGACAGCGTGAGTAGGACACACGGATCTAGGTTGGGGGGCAACATGGGCCCTGGGACAGGGGCCACTCAGGGCTGGAAGGGAGGGTGGACCTGTAGGCCAGGGAGGAGCCAGGGCGGATACCAGTACCCAGGGTTCACGTGGTCCGTGAAACACATAAAAGGCAGAGAGGCTGAGTAGAAGCCGTTCTTCTGGAGACAGACCGGCTGGGGATGGAGGGAGCGCCATGGCCAGATGCAGGCGCTGGGGGTTCGGATCCTGTGGGATCGAACCAGGAGGTGACCGAGAGGATTGGCACAGCCAGCTTCCAGAGCTGCTGGTTGTGAGGTTATGAGACACACGAGCGCGGACCCCACTGGTGAAGCAGGGCAGCCAGGACTAGGCACAAGTTGGTGAGCTGTGGTGGGGGCACAGAGCACCCCGAGCAGTTGCCATTGCGGTCAGCGCTGGAGAGCAGCCAACAAGACATGGCCAGCGGTGGCCAGGAGCACAGAGATGGACACCCCAGGGTCGCCGTCCTGGGAGAGGACAAGAAGACTGAGCCTCCTGCCCGCAGCACTCACAGCTGTGCCAGGCAGGCGCAGTGGGGCTCCTGGTGCGTCCACACCCAGGCCAGGAGCATTAATGCTGCCACATCAGCTTTAGGGCAAATTCTCACGGATGTGGGATTCTGATTCTCTTATTAACTCTTTCCTCATCCAAATCAAACAAATGAGCCGGGCCTAGGAGCACAGGCCTCCCGTCCCAGACACCTGGGAGTCTGAGGCAGGAGGATTATGGGTTGGAGTTCAGCCTGAACAACGAACGTATTGACTTAATGAGAACCTGTGTCAAAATCAAAATTAAAAATGGGCTTCAGGTGTAGCTCAGCGTGAAGGCTCTAGGTTGGATCTTCATTATCAAAAACAAGACAGTATTTGCGGGCAAATGGAAGAAACTTGAGAACATCATGCTTAGTGAAGTGAGTCAGAAGCAGAAGGTGAAACATCGGAAGGTCTCTCTGATATGAGAGACCCAGATCACAACACCTATGGAACTTAAGATGAAAGACAAAGTGAAAGAGGGGGGTAGGGTGGGGAGGGAGGGAGGGGTGGGTAGGGGGAGGGACAAAAGGAGAGTGGGAAAGCCCTGGTCACCTTGACAAGATAGGTATGTGCACAAAATGCTCAACTCCATTGTAAACCTTGAATTTTGCACGTATACATATCAATAAAATGTGGGGAAAAAACCCAAGACAACCCCCCACCCCCCAACAAGCAAACACACAGACACAGAGAATCATCATACCACACCTGGCACCCTTGTCCCCAGCTGGGACGTGCGTTGCTTAGAGGAGAACAGGGGTGTCTACGAGAGCCCACACGGGGGCACATTCACACCCCGGGCCCCGCTGTGGTGCGGATGCTTCTGTGCCTGCAGGCTGGTGGCCTGGCTGCCGTGGACAGGCTGCAGGACCCTGCCTCGGCTCTCTGTCACAGCGGCTCTGCACTCCGACTCTGGTCGCCCACATTTCATCCCTACGGCTGCAATGTTGTGGCAGGAATAACCGTATCTGTGAGGAAGTACCGTGTCCCTCCATAAAAGCAGATAAATATCAGATTAAATTAAAAGTTGAGCACCCAGCTTGGTCTCTGCAGCTAATTTATGATCCTGGCCTCCTGGCCCCGTATAACATGGGGGCTGTAACAGATGCCTCAGCCCCAGAGTGCCCATTCACGGCTGGCTTCCCGGCTCAGTCTCTGGCAGGCAGTGCCCTGCCACACACGCTGTGACTTATCACAAGACCGCACACCATCCCTGCGGGCTGCTGTGCCTTGTAACTCAGCTGTGGCCCTGCCTTCCTCTCCATCCATGGCCAGCCACTTCTCTGACTGAGCGGCTATGAGCAAGGTCCGGTTGTTGTGGTTCTTCCCAGGCTGGAGTCAGGAGCAGCTGGGTCTGGAGAGAAGCTCCTCCCAAGGTCAAGGGCTGGACAGGCAGCAGCAGCGGAGCTCACAGGCTTCCTGGATCTGCCTGGGTGGCTTTGACTCAGGGAGCACCCTACTACAGAGTTCACGCTGCCAGGCTAGGTGTGGGTGTAGGAGGTGTTCTCATGTGTGATCCGTGCAGACAACCGCGACCATACCTGCTGGCCCCACTTGCCACACATGGACTTCCCCTGGTCTCCAGACCCTGGCCCCACGTCACAGCAGGCTGGGAGGAAGGGCTACCTCGACTGTGTTTACAGCAGGGAGATTCTAAGTTTGGGCTAGGGCAATGTCATGTCTTCGTGAGACCTTTTCTTAAAATCAGAATTTTAAAAATGGGCTGGGGATGCAGCTCAGCGTAAAGGCCCTGGGCTCCGTCCTCAGGGCCACAGAAAAAGGAAAAGATACATGTGTGTAGACACAGTAATGAGCAAGCACATAAGCCACACGCCCCAGGACTCGAGAGCTGAGCCGTCCCCATGAGTGACGCCCAGAACAGGGCAAGTGCACGCGCCATGGACACCTTCCAGGGACCCCACACAAGGACCTCTCTCCTGGCCCCGCTCTGTGTGTCCTTTGGGGCTTTGGGGAAGTGTGGGAAGTGTCTCTGTGTGTGTTGCTCTGCCTTCCCCAGGGCCTTGTACTGAGATACTCCAGGCTGTTGAATTCACTCCGCTGTGTAGGGTCCCGTTGTGGATCTGTGTCACAGATGGACTAGGTGAGGTTTAAACTTGGAAAACATGTGACAGGAGAAGACACGTGGCCATGAATCCACTTCAGAACCCTGCCTGTCCCTCCAACACGCCTGTCCTGTCTTCGGAGTCCTCTTGGCCTGGTGCCTCCAGTTGTCCTGTCCTGTCCTGACTCGATTCAAGATGGTGACCTTTCGTGGTGATTGTGACGTTGAGGAGGAGCTGAAGTCACTTGGGGCTGGATCTGAAGAGCAAGGTGTGTGCAGAGGCACCCCCCCCCATTTTTGCTGGCCTACCTTTCTATGGATGACACTTATCACCAACAGTTGCTGTATCTTTCTTTCTTTCTTTCTTTCTTTCTTTCTTTCTTTCTCTTTCTTTCTTTCCTTCCTTCCTTCCTTCTTTCTTTTTGAGCAGGGTCTCACTTTGCAGACCAGACTGGTTCTGAACTCACTGAATAACCCAGGTTGGCCTTGAGCCTTGAATTCATGATAATCCTCCTGCCTCAGCCTCCTAGGTGCTGAGTTATTTTTCTTCTTGAAGCAGGGTCTTGGTCTACAGCCTAGGTTGCTCTTGAACTCATCACGTAACCCAGGCTGGCCTTGACGTGAGAGCGATCCACCTGCACCAGCCTTCTAAATGTTGGGAATACATGTGTGCACTGCTATGCCCAGCTAATCTTTATGTGGTGCCAGGGAATTGAACCCAGGGCCTTGTGCTTGCTAGGCTAAGTGCTCTTCAACCTCCAGCTCTGTTCACTGCACTTTTTACCCCTTCTTGTAAAGATACTTGCAAGAGGACGCCTGGACCTGCTTCTGAGAGCTGCCAGAGCAAAGGGTCAGCGTCTCTTCTGTGATACTAATAATCTGGTGGGGGAGGAAGCAGGCATAGGTGACCTGACATGCCAGGGCATAGCAGACAGCCCTGGAGCTACACCCTCACTCTCTGGGGGCGAATCCAATATTTAAACCAGATCCTGACACCTGCTTGAGGGCAAAAAAGTCTACAGACCAAAGACTGGAAGCAGTGTCACACCACATGGACCGACTCCGGGTATGAATTCAACCAGGGCTGCAGGTCACCTGTTGGGCCTCCCCTGAGCTGCAGAAGACCTCTGCAGGGACCCAGGAGGCTCCAGAAACAAGGACACCACCAGAGAACATCACACACCTTCCTACATGCGCCTGGCCAGGGGACATCAAAGCTCCCTGCCCACCCTCTCCCCTGCAGGGTTCAAAAGGGAAGCATCCCATCACAGTGGCCCCTGCATGTCCAACCAGAGCTGCCACACACCCCCAGGGGCCAGGGGTGCAGGAGGGCTGAGCGGAGCAGAGGCCCAGGTAGCTCCGGGAACCATCTACACTGAGCTCCGCGGGCCATGGGACCACAATGCCATGCCTCTTCCCCTCGGCTCATTGGCACTAGGGAAGGAGGACGGGCAGGGGGCACAGACACAAGAGAAGTTGCCTGTGCCCTGTCTCAGCCCTGGAGCCTCAAAGATGTGAGCCACCTGCCAGCCCTGGGGCAAGCCCCCGCTCTGGATGTTAGCATTTAGATCTGGAGTGTCCCCCAAAAGCCTGTGTGTTTGGAAGGTGGCTGGGTTGTGGGGATGATCGAACCCAGTGGAATCGTCTGTTGACTTCACAAGATCCTCGGGGTAGGGACTTGCGGGGAGGGTAGCTCACTGAGGGCACAACCTGGGAGGAGGGAGCCTTGCCCCGGCTTCTCCCCCGTTGCTGTGACTCTTGTCTCGCCATGCAGTGAATAACTTTTCCTGGCTGAGCTCTCCGCTAGGCTCTTCTGTCATGGCCAGCCTGACATGAACAGACTGAGACCTCTGGAATGTGAACCAAAATAACCCTTTCCTCCCTTCAGTCATGAACGCCAGGTACCGGGCTCCAGCAAAGGACACGGACTAAGATTCAGAAGGGTCCTGCTTCTATTCGGGACCGTTCGGGTCTGGTTTGGTCAATCCTTTCATGTGGCTGAATCAGCAGAGGCCCGGGATGGGGGTGGACTCACCTGGAGAAGGCGGTGCAGCTGGTTAGAGCCAGAGGTGGCCTTTGCCTGGCACCTCAGACCCACGAGGACCTGGAGGTCCTGTCAGTTCTCCTGGCACAGGGCCCTAGGCTCTCGCATTGGCCTCAAGGAACAGGAGGAGCAGGGCTGCCCCGGGAGGACAAGGAGCCAGGGTTCCCTCTGGGTGACCCACGCAGCCATGTGGAAGTGACTTCTCTAGTCTGGGATATGAGGAAAGGAGGGTGAGTTCCAACTTCCCAGGTTGTGGGTGACAGAAGACAAGCCACGTGGCCTTGTTTCCCACAGTGGCAGCTCAGGCTGCGAACACACCCTGGGGCTGAGCGACACTGGGCCCAGGCAGGCGAAGTCCCCACCCTGCCAGGCAGGCAAGCCCAAAGCAAGCTTTCCAAGGAGCAGTGTGTGCATCCACCTGTGGGAACAGGGTGCAGAACCCTGTCACCACTCCCCACAGGGCTCACAGGATGCCCCTGCCTATCTATCCAA
Organism: Ctenodactylus gundi; assembly: GCA_004027205.1. NCBI lineage: Eukaryota > Metazoa > Chordata > Mammalia > Rodentia > Ctenodactylidae > Ctenodactylus > Ctenodactylus gundi. Next base: position 139,613 of record PVKB01001212.1, read on the forward strand.
CCATGTACCCATCCACCCACCTACCCACCCACCTGTCTGTTCGCTCATCTGTCCACCCACCCACCCATAATCCATCCCTCCGCCCTCTCACAGAGGAACCAGCCCCAGGGCCCTTCCCACGTGGCAGACACCCTCAGCCACTGGGTCACAGTAGCACAAGCTGACAGAGCGGTCTCTACACCACAGTCTGCACCCACGCGCGAGGATGCAGGGAGAACTGGGCTGAGAGAGGGCTCCAGAGAAAACAACCCAACCTGCCAGATGTGAGGACCACGGGGCTTCGGGGCGCAGGAGGTGGAGGCGGGGACCGTGGGCCCCTGGAGCCCTGGGAGGACTGGGGAAGACTGGTTCCCCGGGGTGCCGCCTCCCCGAGCCCGGGTGCAGTGATACATTGCTAAGGACGGTCTGCACACGAAACCGTGCCCCACACGACCTGCAGGTGATGAACGATACGGAAGAGGAAACACACGACTCAAGAAAAGCAGTGTCGGGCTACCAGGAGCTCGAGCAAACAGGAAGTGCGGAAGGGAAGGAGAATCAGCTCCGATATTCCAAGAATCCAGACGGTTCCGTGCCGTTCCAGGTGCCAAAAGATCACGCTCCCTCAACCGCGTCTGCAGTCCCGCACACAGAATGAAAGCCAAGCACCCCCACAGGTGCAACAATTCCCCAAATGACAGCGCACCTCCGGGGGCCGAGACGCGGGCACGGACAGTGCAGCCGGGGCAGCAGCCATCCCTCCCCCCCCCCCCGGGACCCGCGTGAGGGGGGCTCAAAAGGACCCCGACAGCAGGCCCAGGTCACACGGAAGAAAGCGTGGCACAGGAAGCGGCTGCATGCAACTGCTGGGCTCGTTTAGGAGGGCCGAAAACACCACCGAGGAAGCACACGCTCCGCTGCAGCCTTGAGAGAGACACGGCCAGCCGGGCCTGGTGCCCCAGGACTGCCACCGCGGCACTCGGGGAGGCTGAGGCAGGAGGATCACAAGTTTGAGCCCAGATGGAGCAATGTAGTGACTTAGAGAGGCCCGGCCTCAAAGTCAAAAGTAAAAAGCTGGACGGTGGCTCTAACAGCGCAAAGGCCCAGGGCTCAAAAACCAGTAAACAAGTACAGCAGGTCTGACCAGGATTGGAAGAGCCCAGGGAAACCCACTGCCCATCCGGTAGCTCTCAATGTGCCCTGGGTAAGCCACCAGGGGCTGACCAGGGGCCGCAGAGCCACGCCCCTCGCGCTCGGCCAAGCGGAAGGTGCACAGGGTCGCGGCCATGCTGCTTAGCTCCTTTCTGGCCCCTGGCTGCTCTTGAGCTGCAATTAGCCATGGACTCATGACAGTGACTGTACGGCCTGAGGAGCAAGAGATAAGACACGAGCTGACCCCGAGGGGCAAAGCCCGGCCGCCCCTCACACAGACGCTCCCGGGAGCGTGTGTGGATCTGACACACTCAGAAATAGGACAGTGCCCACCCCCGTTCTCGGGTCTTCATTTCTTAAAAGCACGGGGGACAGTGGCCGACCACGACCGCACCCACGTCAACAGAAAGGCTCAAGACGTCTACAAAAATCAATCTCACACAGATTCCGTTCTCAGCTGCAGCTCAATAAAAATGCACTTCTAATGGTCTGTGGGCAAACAGATGCGGGGTGGGAGAGGGGACGTGTCAGAAATGAAGAAAGGGACAAAATGCAACTTACCAAAGCCTCGCAGGGCAGCACCCCAGGGAAGCCCCATGCTAGAGGAAGAGCAAGACCGAGCCCAGGAAAGCGGAAGGGAGGACGACTTCCACGAACACGCAGACGTGAGCGGGAAGGGAGGTGAGCGCGGTGCCGTGGTGGTGATCCTGCCGTCCCGGGGACCCGGGTGGCGGCAGGCGGGAGCAGCCCAGGCAGGGGGAGCCTTGGAGAGTTTAGGGCCAGGACTGGAGGTGAGTCCTGGGAAGAGACACTGGAGTCCTGACGGCCAGGCCTGGCCAAGGCCAAGCTTCTTGGAAACAGACTCTTCATAGAGAAAATCAAGTTAAAATAAAATCATCAAGATGGACCTCATCCAACGTGGCCATTGATCTTACAAAATGATGTTGAGATGCAGCTTGGGTCCATGCAGAGGTGACAGATCCTGCCAGGGATGGAAGATCGGGGTGTCCTCCCGACGTGGTGCACCCAGGGAGATGTGGCAGCCAGCCATGGGAGCAGGGATGGGGCAAGGGCCTCCCTACAGGCCAAAGCTCCGTGGGTGCTTGGCTGAGGTTTTCTGGCCTCCAAAGCTACGACATGGTCCGTTTTGGTTGTCCATCTGCCTTTGGCCACCCTGGGGACCAACTCACCTGCTCAGGATCCAACTCCACATGTCACCTCAGGCCTGGGTGCTGGGCTGGGGTCCCCACAAGGGCCCACCTGTATGCTTCTTGGACTTAGGTTAGGCTGGGAGCCCCTGAGGGACAAACCCTCCAGGTCACAGTCCCCCCTCCTGCTCTGCGCCTCTCCCGTTGCCTGTCACCTACGCCCTGGTTCCCAGTGTCCCTACAGCAGAATGAGCACCACGGAGATAGGCTCTGTCAGTCTCTCCCTCCCAGCCCCCAGCATCTTCGGCAGTGCCTGGAAGCCAGGAGAGCTCCGGGAGTGACCATCAAAGGAATAATTTTTAAAATGAGCTGGTTATGGTGGTGACACTGACCTGTCATCCCAGCGCTCTGGGAGGCTGAGGCAGGAAAATTGCCATATTTGTGCCCAGCCTGGGCAACTTAGTGACTTAGTATCTCAGTAAAGCAAAGGGCTGTGAATGGAGCTCAGAGAGAAGCCCTGGGTGCCATCCCCAGCACCACAATAACAAATGAAGAAACAGACACACTGATAGATATTTCCAAAACTCACTGTTTGGGGAACAGAATGTCATCACCATAAATATCTATGTCATAAATATCAATGCCTAAAGTCAGCTAACAGAATTTATCACAAAAATAAGGAGGAAACCCGTGAAGTGCCAGAGACTTTCTACAAAGTCGCTGCCGTTATTAAAAGCCTGAAGTGTCTTAAAAATAGACTCAAGGAGAGATGCGTAGACTAGTGTGAACCAGAGGCGAGACTCAGCACATGGAGGGATTTAAGGTAAAGCCAGGATGCTCCTTTCAAGGAGTCTGGCAAGGGACAGAACAAAATGAGACACAAATACAAAATACAAAAACAAAGGAGAGTGAAAGGAAGAAACTTCCAGGAATAAAAAAAAAAAATTCAACTACATGTAGATATGGGGATATATTTATAATTTGACTCCAGATAAATACCCCTATGAAAAGAATATCTAATGAGAGAGTTAGTTCTCCTGTTGCAAAAGAAAGGAAGGAAAGAATTAAAAAGGAAGAGAGGAGAAAGGAAGGCAGGAAGGAAAGATCAAAAATGCAATAAAAGAATTTGGGGGACAGCAAAAGGGAGGGGACCTGGCCATGTTCGTCGGGAGTGTGTGAAAAGACAGAAGAGCCCAGTGCCCCGCTTCCCAATTCTCTCACCACGGGGCCACAGATAACGTGTCCCCAGGGTTTGAGCCCTTCTCTGTCGGGGCACAGACGGCTGGATGACAGCAGATCTCCCCAGGACCGTGCTCCTATGGGCAAGGGCTCCCACTCAGGACTAGGAGAGAAGCCCGCTCAGCCCTCCTGCCCTGGAGGATGTGTGCTCCTCTCTCTGGGCTAAGACGAGAGCACAGCAGGTCCAGGCCCACCACAGCCATGCCTGCGGCTGGCCTCGCTCCTATCCCTCGCAGCAGGAGCCCTGCTCACCCTCCCTGTCTCTTCTCCGTGCCACAGCCACCTTGCCAGTGTCAGAGGTGCAGCTTTCTGCGGTCTCTTGGAGATCGGGAAGATTTATTGTAATGAGCTCAGCTCCTCTTCCTTCCTGGGGAGAAAATATTGGCAGCCCTAAGATCGATACCTTTCCCTTCCTAGATTGTGTTGATCAGCACCAAATTATCTCACTGTAGAGACAATTCCGTTGACAAAGGACACTTGCTGCGTGAATACCAGCAGGTCAATGCAACCTCAGCTCCGGTCTTCCGCAGGAAGGTCCAGCGAGGGCCAAGTGCACAGACCTCTGCCTTTCTCATCCTGTAAGGGGGGCTTTTCAGTCAGAGGCAGGGTTTTTATATGAACACAATGCTAAGGATAGTTCTTAATGTCCCTGTTATCTCACAGTCAAGTCCTCTGAAAACACGTTAGAAATAAATAAAACAAAACCCCATCATAGCACGATAACTAACAGACCACTGTCACTGTTGTGGTCTCTGGGGTGACTGGGCCACAGGGCTCTGGGCTCATCTGTGGGTCCATTCGTGGTGGATTCATAGCTCACTGTGCTATCAAGAGGCCAGACTGGCTGGAGCGGGCACTGGCTGTGGCCTAGAAGGGTGTTGCCCCGGCTTCTCCCTTCTCCCTCTGAGTTCTGGCTCCCTGATGTGAGCAGATGTCCTCCTTGTACCACACCCTTCCATCATGCTGACCACGGACTGACCCACTGAAAACTGTGAGCCAAGTAAGCCTATCCTCCTTCAGGCTGTGGTGTTGAGCAGTCTGCTCCAGTGATAGGACCATGGCCACCACAGCCACATTCCTCTCAGACGCAGCCAATGCTGACGTTTTATGAGCAGCCTACTTCCGGAGGAGGATCTTTCTCTATGTACCCCCTTCTCTCAACCTCAAGATGAATAATTTAGAGTTTCTGAATTCACACAGGTGGAACCAAAGTAGCAGCTTCATCCCACTGGGGAGCAGGAGGAAAGGAGACCCCTGCAGCAACAGAGCCCACACGTGTGGGCTTCCTAACGCATGAACACAGCCTATCCACAAAACAGAATATGAGCTAACCATAAAAACACACCAGGAGCAAACACGTGGCACATATGGGGGGGGGGGTGGCTTACCTGCCTCAAAGTTTCTAGGGAGTTCAGTCCATGGCAAGATGGCTCTAGGGCAGAATCAGCATGGCAGAGGGGCACAGTGGAGCACAGCAGCGCACTTGGTGACAACCAGGAAGACGGGAACAGCTAGGGACGAGAACACACCCTGCCAGACCACACCCCAGTGACCCACCGCCGGCCAGGCCCCACCTCCTAAAGGCACATTCATGGATGCATCTTGAGCAGATTGCACCATCAGAGCCACTCTTAAAAGTCTGAAATTCTTTGCATTACATGTCCAGATCTGCAACGCTATACATGCTAGGGCCAGGGTTTGGGGTGGGAGCAGGGAGCTACAGTACTGAGAAAAACCAGGCTTCTCTTTAAGGTGATGGAAGAAAATACCCAAGAGGCAGCCTGTAGGAATGGTCACATAGCTCTGCAAATCCACCAAAATCCACGGGCAGGTTGTCCTTCAAAGGTCGAATGTGTTGTTGTTAAGTGACCCCTGTCTCAATAAAGCCACTTAGGAAGGCCATGTCTAGACAGTAGAAGCCACCTTGTGGGCCTTTCAGAAGCAGAAATGTACAGGTAAGTAGCAATTAAAATGTTCACCAAAGACACACAGAGGTAGATGTGGGCTTCTAGCTTTTAGCTCTCAGTAATGGCGAGGCAGCCCGAACTGGACTAGTCACGCTGCCGGCGGGACTGGGAGCCCTGGAGCAACAGATAAACGCCGAGATGATTGTAAAGACAGCTGTCTGAGGATGCTAGAGACCTGCGTGAACCTGAGGTAAGCGGATGAAAACTCAATTAACTCACCACAAGTCGGCAGGAACCAGACGCCGTGGCGCCGGGCAGAAGGGGCAAACGCAGGTGACACGGGGCGATAACTACACGTCCCTTCAGGAATACAAAATACTCCTTTTCTTCCTTTCTATAAATTCTTTAAAGGAACATAGACCTCGGGCAGAACTAGTGATCTATTTTAATGTTTACATCATGTATGGAAGAAAAGTGTGTAACAAGCATGCGCAAGGCAGTGAGGTGAAGAGAGGGGCCTCGTGGGGCAGATGAGGGGCCCGTTATTCATCCGTGACAGGGAGTGATGATTGAAGGGACTATCATCATCTCCCAAGAAAGTATTAAAATAGAAGTGGTATCAGCAGAAACCCAACCGAGGGTGTAGAATACTAAAAGTCCAACCTTGACAGGCACCAGGAGGGATCAGGGAAGGATGAACGAAGAGACAAAGTGCAAGGGATGGAGAGAGCCAGCACCAGGAGGTGACCTCTGCGCCCCAACACGTCTCTAGGTGGGCCATGTGTCACAGGTCAAGAGCTCGGAATCCATCAGCTCCCCCATCACTGGGACTACATATGAAGCACCCACTGCACACAGGAGGAGAGGCTTATGTGGCTCACAGTTTCAGGGGAGTCAATCCATGGTCAGCCTGCTCCCAGGCAGGAACATTGTGGCAGAAGAGCATGGGAAGCAAAGCTATTCGGCTCAGTGCACCAAAGGCAGGAAGCAGAGCAGGGCACAGCACTGGAGCAGAAGGGACCAAGGGCCTGCCCTCCACGGCCCTCCTAAACACACCCAGGGGCAGACTCGACTGATCTGGGCATTTCTTCATCCAGAGAAGCTGTCAAACCAGGATTTACAATCACGTGCTCTGAGCGTCCGGTGGGTCAGACACGTGGGTGAGGAGGGATGTGGTTCCCTGACCCCATAGCTGGCCTGGGCTGAAGGGATCAAGGGATGGGATGGCAGATCCAGGGCCGTGGGAGGTCCTGCGAGGCTGGAGGATGGCGGCTGACGTGACACGCGCCTCTCGCGTTGCCCGCTCTACAGATGGAAAGGCCACGACCACCCAGACACACCCAGAGGCTGTACTTTACTGACCTGCCAGGCAATTTTCATCCTTGAAGTTGACAAATCACAATTAGTGGTCACACGCTATAGTGACTGTCTTAGTTACTTTCTCGTCACTGTGACTCAACACCAGACATCCACAACCTAGGGAGGAAAGATTTATTGTAGCTGACAGTCTTGGCAGGTCATTCACAGGTGGGCAGCTGGAAAATGGTGCGAGCACATGGCAGTGTCGGTGCCAAGGCAGAGCCAGAGCTCCGGCAGTCAAGATCCTTACAGCATGGTGGAAGAGGGAGACTGGGAGGAAGGGCGGAACTTGCTCACACCCCTCAGGTCGAGCCCCCGAGCACCTGCCCCTTCCAGCCAGGCCCCGCCTCCCAACCCTACACAGTATCCATTGGAATATGAGGCTTTGGGGGACACTCCACGTCCAAACTGTGACAGTCACAATTCCATTTTGGTCAGACTAGATAGAAAACTAAGTCTGGGCTATCTGCTGCCTAGGAAGGGGACATTTTACATGGAATGACACTCGAGGGAATATGCAAGCCAGAAGCCAAGGACCCGGGCGTGGCCCCACCACGTACAGCACAGCAGCGGTCACAGGAGCGGAGCCCTAGGGAGCTGTGAGGGCCACCAGCGAGGCGCGTCAGGGAGCTGCAAATCCCAGACCCAAGCCTGAACACAGATGTATGGTTAAAGGAACGTAGTCTGATGATGTTGCTTTCTTCAAAATACAGACTGAAAGGGAGAAACAGATCTCCTAGTTCAGGCTGGGGACCCCACCCCTGACCCTCTGCAACTGATAAGGCACACGAGTGGGGGAGGGGCAGGAACTCCGGAGCATGGAGGCCCCCCTGGGCCCAGTGACGTTTACAGCACATGCCCTGTGATTCAGGGCTTTCCTTCCAGGGTACAGGACGCAGTCTGCATCCTTCTCTCATGAGAACTGATGTCGTTAAAGCAGGAGGAACAAGACACCCCCTAAGAAGTCCCAAGCTTGCTGGGCTGACAGTCGCCCCAATTGACTTGATGTGGAAAGAAATCCCAATCAACATCCCTGCAAATTTTTAAATAGAAATTGACAGGTTAGAATCAGAATACATGCAGAAATGTAAGGCCTTAATGTATTCATCACTGCTACGGTCTGGGAAAAGAGCGAATTTGGAAAATTTATGTCCTCTTGTTTCAAAATGCAACATAAGGCTACAGTGACCAAGGCCGTGGGGTATAGTTCCAAGGACAGACAGACAGAAGGAGGGAAGAAACCCACAGAAAGTCAACTTTTCACAAAACTATATGATTTCATTGAGATGCACTGCTTTTCGGATGTAAAAAAGTAGGCATTACATTCAAAACCAGCAGAAGTGTGCTGGTGAGGGGGCACCAGGGTCGTCTGGGGTCATGCAAAGCAGTGAAATGACACCATCTCTCCTAATACAGGCTCTTGCCCATCCTGCCCGGCCCTCCCCGGGGGGCCAGAGGACATGGGGAAGGGGCTCTATGCTCCACGGTGATGCAGAGGGCCTGAGTCCTGGCTCCCTGTGACGCTGCCGACGGTCTGCCTTGGTGTCCCTGCTGGGTCCTCTGCAGCTGGCTGGTGGAAAGGGGACAGACAAGGCGGTCAGGGCACAGGACACCTCGGGTCCAACATAAACGCAACACACATGATGTGATTAAAATAAAGCACAGTGAGTGTATTGGTTAGGCCTCCAAGAGAGGCAGCATTAATAGGATTTATAGAGACAAAGGGAATTTATTTGGAGGGCTTACAAGTCCGAGGACTGGACGGTCCAAACGGGCTGTGTGCACGTGTGAGAGCTGGAGGGTCCAGCAACAGCTGGTATTCATCCCTAAAGGACCCCAGTCTGAAACCGCAGGACAGGGGAGTGAGCCTGCTGCGATGGCTGTCCATGAAGCAAGGTGGGAACGGGAGACTGAGGGGAACCTGCCCTGGAGATCAGGGAGGGATGTGTGGACACTCCAGGCGAGCCACAGCTCGGAAACATTTCTCCTTTCCCCCTTTACTCAGTTCAAGCTGCCGTTGGCTCCCCACACCCGAGGCGGGTGCCTCTCTCCCCCGGTTTCTGACCCCGGAGTCAACAACACACTCCTGAAAGCTGTTCCCTGAGTGTTTCCCAGTTGCAACAAGTTGACACAATCCCTCTCACAGTCACAGTGAGTGCTTAGATGTTAAAAATATAATAAAAGAGACGCAGCCATGATCCAACTTAGGACACCCCTGTCCCACGCTGTGAACACGCTTGCCGCTTCCTGAAGCGGTCTGGAAGTGTTGTTTCCTGAGTGTCCTCAGTGGCGCTGGTGTGTCCTCCTCGCTGCCCTGGCTCCACTCAAAACACTTACCTCTCCCGGTCACTTTGACTTTGGGAAGAGCCAGATGTCCCCCAGTGCCGCGTGGGGTGCCTAAGGTGGAGAAGGACACACTGCCACGTTTCCATAGGATGGCGTTCGGCCGTGGGAATCTGTAGTTTTGATCCTACCTTGTGAAGACACACAGAGAAAAGAGGACTTCTGGAACCGCTTCAGACAGTGGCAAGACCCGTCGGTGTGCATGAGGCGAAGGGAGGATTTCGAGGTCTCGAGGCAATGTGCCTTTTGCTGTAATCAATGTGCCGGATTTGAGCTTGTACGTCATTCTGTTCTGCTCCATTGGGCAAAACCCGGCACCCGCTTGGCTCATGGACAGACAGGCCGGGAAGCACAGACCAACCATGGGCTGGGGTCACGCGAATGGACACAGGGCATGCACACGGCCCACGTACCTGGACACTAGCAGAGGCTCCTCTGTGCCAGACTCTGCTGACTAGACATTTCCACGCCGCTCGTCCTCCACCACGGTCTCTTAGAAAGACAAGACTCTGTGAAGCAGAGGCCAGGGCCTGGGCTGCAGGGTGGAGGACAGAGGAGGCTTCTATGGCTCTCCGGGGAAGTGGTGATGTGGGGGAATCCAAAGGGATGAGGCAGCGAGGTGGAGACCAGGTGACTTCCAAGTTTTAATGCTGGAACTCTGGTCAGAGAGGCCCCAGTGCGGAGGAGGCCATGGTGTGGATGTTCCTGAGATCTGCAGGCTGGGCCCTGAGTTTGTGAGCCCTGCCCCCCCCCCCCCACCGGGTCCCCAGAGGCTCCCCCCAGTCCCTTGTGGTGAGAAACTGCAGCAAGGCACCCATAGCTTAGACCAGACCTCCACAGCTTGAGTGAGCAGCCCCTCCACACAGAGCATGTGGGAAGGTCTCAGTCGTCACCTGTGGTGCCAGAGGGAGGTGATAGAGGCTTTTACGAGATGGGCCTGGCTAAAAGTCCTCCCGTCACACAGGGCGTGCCTTCTGGGGGACGTGGGAACCCTGGTCCATCCTGCCTCCTTCTCTGTGTTTCCTGGCACCATGAGGTGGGCAGCTGGTCTACCATGTGCTCCCTGCCCTCGCACCTGGCCTCTCCACAGGCACCAAAACAAACGGGGCCAATTGGCCAGGGCTGAAGCCGCCATGACTGCGAGCCAAAAGAAACCTTTCCTCTTTACGTGGCGATTGTCTCCGATTATTTATTCATTTATTTATTCACTCATTCATTTATTTATTGAAACAGGGTCTCACTCTGTCGTCTGTGTTGGTCCTGAACTTAGCATGTAGCCCAGCCTGCCCTTGAACATGGCAATCCTCCTGCCTCAGCCTCCTAAATGCTGAGATTTCAGGTATATGCCACCAAGCCCAATTTATGTGGTGGTGGAGACTCAAACACAAGGCCTGGCACTTGCTAAGCAAGCACTTTAACCGCTGAGCTACCCCCTCCCAGTCCCCTCAGGTATTCTGTGATAGTGATGGAAAGTGGACAGGTACAGGCAGCCCAGGAGCTAAGGGACGGGGCAGGCACACAGCCCGACCTCTCCCTGCCTCTGTCCCCTCCCAGCAGAAGGGAGATCAGACTGGCCCCGTGTTAGGGTTTGGGCACTCAGTGACAAGTGATGTGTGTTGAACTGTACCTGGCACACTGGCATGAGAGCCACCATCATTACTATAACACAGTCTCCACCTGCCACCAGGTGCCACAGGCCACCTTTCCTGCAACTCCCACGCCTTCCCTTCCCAAGTCCCCTTCCCAGGACTTCCCCCTCCCCATTGTTTAGCCTTCTGCTGATCAGAGTAAGCTCCAGGGCCCCCAGCTCACCCCAACTGTCTGCTCCCGCCGATGGCACCCCTGGGAAGCTTACACGGGTCCTGGGGGTCCACAGTCACATGCTGAGGTCACATTTGGGCTGGGCACCAGGAGGAAGAAAGGTCAAGCAAGCCCAGAAGAGCCCAGCTGCCACCTAGACGCCAGGCTTCCAGGCCCCGTGCCGCCTCACGTGAAGACCAGGACACGGTGGAAGAGTTCGGGACGTGGGGCAGTGCCAGGGGATAGGTGGCCGTCCCAACACTTCCTTCCCACGTACTCCTAAAAGGGGGAATTAAATCTCCACGATGGAACACAGAGTCCTGAGAGAGCGATAGTACATTTATTTGCATGTAAAAATAACTGGACAATAACGATTTCTCCCAGGAATCTTCCTCATCCGATGAGGGAGAAAATTGCTCTGTGTTACCATAAAGACGGCACTTTTTGCATTGCGGCTTTCTTGAGGCACTCACAGTGCCGTGTGCAATTTGTTGGAGAAAATCTAAAGATGAATCTGAGAAACAGCAGCCAGCGGGCCTGAGACCCAGTCAGAAACCCGGGCCGGAAGTGAGGCTGCCCTGGGTCCTGGTCAGTTCTGCTCCATGGTGAATTAGGCCTCAGCTCCTTCTGGACAATCTAGGGCAGGAGACTGAGTCTGACCCCGGAGCTCCACCCTTGTGTGGGTGGCCTCTATCTTTGTCCTAGTGGGGACACGAGCCCTGACCAGGCCTGGCCTTGATGACACCCAGACTGTTCGTCTCAGCCTGTGCTGCTTACCCATAGTCCCAGGCACCCTGGCTGAAAGGACACTCCCAGCCCCACGCCTTCAGGAGCAAAGATGGATCAGACCACCAAGTTCCCGCCTCCTGGAGCATTGCGGCCACACTGTGCACAGCCCCCTTCCTCAGAACCAAGCCCCCAGTGGTCAGTCCTCATCTATTGGCCCCTCTCTAAGCCCTCTGTGCCTGAACATACTCGGCCCGCAGCAGCTTTGGGCAATTCTGTCCGTGGTCACTCACTAATTCAAGAGCATCATGGCAGGATAGCATGGAGAACTGAAGACGCTTAGTTCATCTCAGCCCCCCAGGACCTGTGACCTGGGGTCCTGACACGTCCCCTTGGCTGGAGTGGGGCATGCCTAGTGGATTAGTCTAACCCATTCCTGGGAGAGTGGGGCTAGCTATGGAGATGTGGCCTTGGGGACTACACTGGACCCTGGCCCTTCCTCTCTGGCACTGTCCCCTGCGCTGGCCCCCAGCTGCCGTGAGCTAAGCACACTTGGTCCTCCCCGCTTCTGCCCTGTGCTGCTGTCTTGGAGTCAATAACCATGGACTGAGTCCCCCGACACCATGAGCCCGTCAGCCTCCCCCTACCCCCCATAAGTGGTGGGCTTCAGTATTGGGTCCAGGGGCAGGAGAGCTGACTGATACACTGACCTCAGGGCCTCGGCTGACCTGCTCCCCCCTGAAGTCCAGGTATACAACTGTGCAGAGCAGAGGGGGAGAGGGGCCTCACAAAAACAAGCTCGGGTTTTCATTGCAAATTTATGCTGGAGAAACAGCTATGCAACCCTGCCAGCCACAGAAGGCATGGCACAGAATTCCCAGCCTGGGGCCCCAGGTCAGGGCCCACATCCACCCACTGAGTCTGTCCCTCCCATCCCGGTGACCAGGGACAAGACGCTTCATGGAGCTTTATTGGATGGGAATTAACAATGATGAAGATGAGGTATGGACGTGCACAGATTCCCCGGGAGGAATATAGCTACTGAGTGTCTCACACATACACTAATAAAAGTACTAATTATGGGGAAAAGTGGAGTGATGACTTCTAGGAAGAAGCCCACTCTGGGGAAGAACTGCCACCTCCTTTAGGCTTATGGGACACACACACACACACACACACACACACACACACACACACACACACGCACACCCCAGGGGAAAGAAGAAAAACAAACACAAAATACCAAGAAATCCCATGGGGAAAAATAATGACTTCTTGCTGGGTCTGGTGATGCTGGCCTGTCATCCCAGCCACCGGGGAGGCTGAGGCAGGAGGATGGAGAGTCCAAGCCCAGTCTGGACAGCTTGGTCACTCAGCAAGACCCTGTCTCAAAATAAAAGTTAAAATGATTCTGGATATAGCTCAGTCTATAGGCCCTGGGTTCAATCTCTATACTGTGAAAGAGAGAGAGAGAGAGAGAGAGAGAGAAAGGAAGGAAGGAAGGAAGAGAAAGAAAGAAAGAAAGAAAGAAAGAAAGAAAGAAAGGAAGGAAGGAAAGTGAGTTTGCTTTGCCCTGTTATAACAACACAGAGAAGGCCGATGAGAGTCTCTAGGCCCTGTGAAATCAGGGGTGACGCCCCCACTGGGTGACAGGAGGTGGCACAGCAGGCTGGGTGATTCTCTGCCCTAACCCACTGCGACAGGGAACGTGGGCTCATGCTGAGACCTTCCCGCTTTGATGCTTCTAGACCAGCCATCCCCTTGTGCGTCACCAGCTGTCCACAGCTCAGGGTCGAGTGGGAGATCTCCTGGATAGCCCTGGGCCCAAAGTCAAGCACAGTATGGCTCTTCTGGGTCAACCTCTAGCAGGTATACCACTCATTTTTGTCCAGAAAGTTTTCTTTTTTCTTTGGTGAAAGAAAGAGACTTAGGCGGAAAAGGGTCTTGGTGCCAGCCCGGCCATGCCAGGGCACTGGAGGGCACCTGCTCGGAGCAGGCGTGGTGTCCTGAACATGTGACCTGACCAGGTCCTCCACACACTTTCATGGAAGGGATATTACTCCCGCCCCCCATGTGGAGGTGAGGGGCCCACGGGGGTCACATGGGTAGCCCTCTCTGTGGCCCTTTGCTTCCATCAACAAGAGTCTGTAGCCACCATACTGGTAGCTAGGACAGAAGACCCCACACCCACAACTTAGCTCCATTTTAGCTCCAGGTAACAGAAGGTCTCACCCAGTCCATTGGCAGGCGGCTGGCCACAGTGGACTCACAGGGCAGAGGCCGAGTTGGGGAAACACTCTTCACAGCATGGCTGACAGGAAGCCAAAATCAGTGAGGAGGGAGGTGACATCTGGAGACCCCAGCAAGGCCAGAGCTTTCCCGGGAAGAATTGGTGACACTGTTTCTTTTTCCTTCCTTCAGTTAGTGCAAGCTGTCCTCTTGTGCCCCCAACACCCAGGGTGGGATGCCCCTCCCTCCCTTCCTGGCCCACAGGTCAGTAGCACACAGCACAACCTCTGCCCTGGACCATGGCCTCCAAATCTCAACAAGTTGACACAGTCCTTCCAGGTCAAACCCTAAGCCTCCCCCCTGTCCAGCCAGGCCCCACCTCCCAGAGGCGCATGGTTCCATATGTACCCCACTGCACCCAAACATGTGATGTTTTGGGGTACAACAGGGGTAGGAGGGTACATCTTGTCCTCTAACCTCTTCTGGAACCCCTTGAGTGCCATGAGGGAGAGTGTGGGTACCCCAAAGAGGAGGGTCACCTGGAGCAGCAGAGCCAGGCTGGATGCTGGGACCTCAGTTGTTTCATTCTGTTTTATTTATTTATTTATTTATTTATTTATTTATTTATTTTGAGGCAGGGTCTCACTCTGTAGTCCAGGCTGGTCCTAAACTCACTGTGGAGCCCAGGCTGGTCTTGAACCTTCATCAATCCACCTGCCTCAGCCTCCCCTCCCGAGTGCTGGGATTACAGGCGTGTGCCACCACCCCTGGCTTACACGGTGATGAGGAAACAAACTCCAGGCCTTGCCCTTGTCGTTAGAAGCTTTAACCCCTGAGCTCCACTCGGGCCCCCGTAGCTCTGCCTTGACCCTCCTAGGCCGTGGCCCAGAAGCTCGGAGCGAGTGCGGCGTGTGTGTGGTGAGTTCCGTCCTTCCCAGTCTCCGATGAAACGGGAAAAGGGAAATTGCTGCAAATCTGTCCTTACTGTGCTTACATAACACACGATTTTAATTTTAGAACCGAGACATCCTTATACCAAGATTTATGGAGGCATTTACTGGAGTGCGTGGTCTGTCGTGGACGGTGCACCCTCCCCTTCCCCCGTGGGTACTGTGGTTCCCCTGCTGTGGCTTCTTCTCCTCACATGGCTCCAGTTGGCCCCTCTCTGTCACTCTGCAGCCAGCTCATGTTGATCACAGTGAGACCCCAGGGCCCCCTGCCCCCTTGAGAAGGCCTGTCTGCCTCACGCCCCTGGCCTCTGTCCCTAGTGTTCCACTGTGGGGCCTAGGGTAGATGACTCAAGCGTCCCTAAGGGGCTCCTATCTCTGAAGTGTCACGGGCCCCAGTGGACTACAAGATGGACGTGGCCTAGAGGTTCCAGGCCTGTGGAGGGAGCAAGCCATGCTTCCTGGGTGCCAGCAGACGCCCACTCCCTCACCCTGCACTGCCTGGGCTCTGAACCACCGGCACTGCAGGTCCCCTGGGGCCAGGCTCCTCTGTCCCTTCTCTGTGCATCCTGGGAGGGCAGGGCCACCCCTTGCACTGGCACAGTTCTAACTCAGATCCAGGCTCCCGCTCAGAGTGGAGATCTGAACTTCAGTGCATCTGAGAGATGGGGACCCCCGCAGTCCCCCTAGGTCAGCCCCTTATGGTTGGAGGGTGTTTAGTAACTTACAACCAGGTAAACACAGAGATGACCTCTGTCTCATTTCCATGGAAACGAAGCTCCCCCAACATCCTGCCCAGTCGTGCCCTGGGCTGGCTTGTTCTGTCTGTAAGTGAAAGTTGTTAGTTTATCAGAAGTACTATAAACAGTTGCTAACTATGGATGAGCTGAGCTGAACTGTGCCAATTTATTCTGTTGTCTGAAAGTTGTGTCCGCTCAACACCTGTTACTGCTGAGGGACCTTCACTGGAAAGGTGTGTCTGCAGGTGCAGTGATTTGGGGCTCCTGCGGTTGTGGTGAACCTCAAATCCAGTGTCCTCCCAAGAGACAGAAGCGGGAGACTCAAGACTTAGCAGCATGCCAATGGGGCAAGGCCGTGGTGCAGCAGGGAGACCACCGGGGGTGGTGGGGAGCTGGGGCAGGCAGGAGGGCCTCCTCTGGGAGCATGGCCCCTGGCAGTGCTGGGATCTAGGACTTCCGGCCCACAGAGCTCGAAGACAGGACATGAGTGTGGCTGGAAGCCGCTTAGTCTGCCGTAATTTGTGACAAGAGCCCTAGGAAACTCTACAATAGGCATTATTAAAATCACAGTCTATAAATGTATAATTAACCAAATTAAAAATAAAGGCAAAGCATCCAGAGTCAGTGCCTCCCGATGGCTCTATTCCAGCCCACGGTGACTCTTGCTCCTGAGGCTTTAGTCCCATCTCGCTTCATGTGTGGTAGGAGGCCCACAGTGCACTGGCTCCCCGATGTCAGGGAAGGTCTCTGGCTTGGGACTGGTGGTGGCAGGCACCTTGCCACCCACCCGTGGAAAAGGGCAAAGATGTTAGGTAGGTGCTTCATTGACTCTGCAAACCACCCAGAGGTGAAGGGAAGCACCACAGGGGGACAGCCGCTGATGGAAACTCTTCATAAAGGCATATCCCGCCTACAGGTATCAGTTTTTTATTGAACCAAAAAGGCAAGAAATAAACCAAGCCCTGTAGTGCAGCCCTGTTACTCCAGCACTTTGGGAGGCTGAGACAGAGAATTACAAAGTCCAGCCTAGGCAAGTTAGAGAGGCTCTATTTCAAAATAAAAATTAAAAAATAAATGGGCTGTGGGTGTAGCTCAATGCGAAGGCCTTGGGTTAGCAAAACAGGAAAAAAAAAGGTATTCATGCAGTACTTGGGAACTATTACCCAGTTTACAGAGCAGCCACGTGGTCACGGCTTCTGGCACAAGCCTTTGTTGTTCTACTTTTAATGCCTGGATTACACATAAACCTTATGTGCAATGTGTATAAATATGTAAATTTTATGCAAGACAGTTACGTTCTATTTAACTTTTCTTTGCAGAGCTGGAGGTCAAACCCAGGGCTTCACACAAGCTAAATGTATGCTCTATTACTGAGCTAAAGCCCCAGCTCAAATTTTATTTACTTCTGTACAAAATTCAGTCAATGGTCAGGGAGGAGCTATGTTCATTCATTAATTGCAGCTGTTTGTTGTCTGTGGACCCAAAAGACTTAGCAAAATTTAATGCCAGCATCCTGGGAGCAGCCATTGGCTATACACACTTTGCAGGAAAGAGTTTATTGCTCTATACCAACTGTGTGGCACACATCCTTTCTTGCAGTAAACTTGGAATCAGTGCATGTATTATGAGGTGTTGCACCGTTGGACAGAAGCCCTGACACCACCCCCCCTCACAGGAGAAGAGGTTTAAGTGGCTCATGGTTTCAGAGGGGTCAGTCCATGGCCGGGTGCTCCAAGGCCAGAGCTTCATGGTGGAAGGGTGTGGGGGAGTGAAGCTGCTTAGGAAGCAGAGCAGGGGACGGCGACTCAGGGTGCAGGGAGGGTTGGGAGGCGGTTCCCAAGGTGAGGCCTCCGTGACACGACTCACGCAGATGCCCCCAGGTATGTGCTCTACAGTCCGCTAGGTGTTTCCTGGTCTAGTCAAGCTGACCTGTCCCAATTAACATCACAGTGCACGCTGCTACTGCGGGCGTGTGGGCCTAAGTTCTTGCCCACACACGGTGAGTTCGGGAACTGGAAATTCCTTCCTTGGCATTGGGAGGATGAGATACAGTCATGACGGAGATGCAGCAGCAGGTTCACCAGGTCCATCTCCCAGGCACACCACTGAAGGGGAGAGAAGTGCTGCCTCCGCCCACCGAGGGACCAGATGCCAGGGTCTTGCCTCACCCGGGCCTGCCCATCTCTGCCCATAGAACCACCATCACTGGCCTCCAAAGGATGGGAGCAGGTGGGTCCTCCTCGCTTTCTGGGAACAACAGGAGCAATGTCGACAGAGGTAACAATGATGAGAACTTGACACACTGACCATGGCCTCTCTCGAGACCCCCCAGCACTCCAGAGAGCAACAGCCACGCCTCTTACACAATGGCCAGGGCCCCATGCCTAGGGTCTCTGACCCCTGAACCCCGAGCTCCTAGAAGCTAAGGCCAGGTTTCTACGGGAGCTACCCCATGGCCCCTACACACCCTCCCTGAAATGATACGAACAAGCCAGTAAGTAGAAACAAGCCTTGAAAACAAGGTACCTGTGGGTCCCCGTAAATTTCCAGGAGAACTAAATCAAAGTCAGAGGGGCTTCCAGAGAATTTGTTAACCTCAGAGGGCCTCGAGTCATAATAGCTTTTTATCTACATTAAATATAGCTGCTTGGAGGAGACTTGGCTTCCAGAAAGGAGACTGGGGACAAATTTGTCTCTAATTTTGGTTCCTGAAAAATAAATTAAGGCAATTATTACCTCAAGACTGCTACTCAGTATCCACCTATCTTCTTTATGTTCTGCATCAATCCAACTTGTGCAGAGGACATTATTTAAAAGTCACTGAGGACAGCATTGCCTCCTGATTGGATTCTGTTTGACGTACCCAACACCCTCCCTCCTTGAATGAGAGAGAGAGGAAGAGAGAGAGAGAGAGAGAGAGAGAAGGGCAGGGGTGGAGAGAGGAAAGGAAAAGGATGAGGAGGGGATTGGAGAGAAAAGAAACACTGAGGAAAGCCAGGGCAGCTCAGGTGGTCATAGAGAAGGCTCTCTGGCAGAGCCCAGGTGCCCCTCCCCAGGGAGGGAGACAGAAGACATTCAGGTTAGAATTATTCTAAACTCTAGGTAACTAATGGAGAAGCGGCACTGTGTAAACCTGTCAGGACGATGGAGAGGGACAGAGAGCCTCTGCCAATGGAGATGCTGTGCGCGTTCCACGAGGACGGGATGGGTCAGAGGAGACAGAGAGGTGGTGGAGGGGTGGGGCCAACAAGTGACATGGGAGGGGTCTGGGTCTGGGCCGCCCACTTCCCTGCTGGCCCATCCACGGCCTTGAGAAGTCTGTGGTATTTCCAGACGGCGGCCCCTCACCAGGCCACGGTAGAGTTGCCATAAAGCCCTGGGGTTCGGGTAGGAGGAGGAGGGAGGGGACGCAGCCTCTGACTGCACTGACGTCCTTGTCCCAGGCCCTTCCTCTCCTGTGCTCAGGGGTGTATCTTACCCCTGTGCTCCCTCTCCATTTCTCTAGCACAGAAGCAACATCGAATCACAGCCAAGGAGCCTGGGATGCTCTGTGGAGGGACCTGGTGTGGGAGAGAACTACCCACAGCACACACTTCACTAGAAGGACACCTGAGGAGCCCAGGTGGACAGACCAGGACAGAGGAGACACCTTCAGCTCACCCGCAAGGCCGCTGTCCTCTTTACAGCCGCCACCCACTCAGGGCACGGAGGGGCACAGAGACCTGCAGGAAAGTCCCACGCAGCAGGTGGCTGGGAAAGCATCCCTGCGCTGTCGACGCACTGCTCCTCCCTCCGCATCCTGTTTTTCTTCTCTCTCTGTCCCTCCAGCCGCCCTCTTTCCCCCTCTCCTCCTGCCCTGTCCAAGGCCATACAGAGTTTATCCCAACGATCTAGCTGGATATGTCCTATTAACACATTAACGCAGGAAACCCGTGTGATTATATGAATAGATGCCAACGAATTCAAGAGTATGTTTCACCGACACTCTTGATCAAAGGGGAGACCGACTTTTTCTTTGTGGGACACTAGGGCTCGGACCAAGGGCCCTGCGTTGGCTAGGCAAGCACTCTGGCACTCAGCTCTAGTCCTGCCCCCTGAGATATTTTTACCAGAACAGAGATTGGTCTGCCATTCGGTGTCTGGACAAAATGCAGACTCTAGGAGATGTTTCAAGGGAACTTTATAAGGGGATATCTACGTATGCGTTGGAAAGTGGATGAAATGCTTTGTTCTTGTTAACTAGGGGACCCCGCAGGTAGTGATCCCAGGAAGGCCCAGTGCCACTGGCCTGAAGTGACCCAAGCAATGCTGGGGACATCACAGAGAGGGGCTTGGCCACCAGAACCTGACACTCAGAGAGCCCCTGTACACACACACACACACACACACACACACACACACACACACACACACACAGGCAGACACTTACCCAAGGGGCTGTGCTTGGGGCCACATGCGCTGCAGCAGCCCTTCGCCCACCCCTTGCCACAGGAGGTGCTGGCAGGGCTGCGGGGGAGGGTGGTTCTCTCTCTCCTCTCATCCCCTTCTCCCACCAGGGCTCCCCACCACTGCTCCGAATTTGAAGCCAGCTGGGGGGTGGGGGGCAGTCGGAGAGGCGTGCCCCAGAGTCCGGTCCCCAGCGGTGGCCTCCTCGGAGAATCCAGTCAGCACTTGCCCTGGAGTCTGGGGGAGGCTTACAGGGCCAATCCTACTCCTATTAGAACACGTAAACCGTTTCTTTACAGATAGGAAGGAATGGCTCCTGTGCCACAATTTTTACTCGTTGGGTTTAGACAGCCTGGCAGAATCAGGTAAGAATAAATGAGAACATACGCAGAGACACACAGCCACAATTTGAAGACGAGCGGTTCTGGCAGGTTCCACAGACCACTTCTGAAATTAGTATGCATTTAGCGAGACGCGGGTATTAGATCAATAAACATAAAAACAAGTGTGGTGCTTTGTCTATAAATAAGCGTTGCTTAAAATGTAACTCCTTGAGATATTTACCACAACAGTGCGGAGCACATGGGGGAGTCGGACAGAGCATGTGCAGAGCCTCACTTGGGGGAAAAGGGTTGCCTCATGGGAAAACAGAAGCAGGTCCCAGCTTGTGTTTATGGTGGGGAAGGTTCCATGTCCCATGACATCAGGTGTCTCTCCATGGGGCCATAGACTCTGTGGAAATCCTGAGGCTGGTCCGTGGTGAAAATGGTGTCTGATTCTGGCACACAGGTGAGGTCAGTAGTGATGCTTTGGACACAAGTTCTGAGGTCTGCATCCTCGATGGAGCTCCTTGTGGGAGCCAGGACAGGAACAGGGACAGAAAGGCATCGGATGAGACAGCATCGAACTCAGAAGAGAGGGGACCTATGTCTGTGGCTGAGAAGCACCACGGGCAACTACTTATCCATGTAGGCAAAAGAAGGAAGAGACAGAGAACGCGAAAGGGAGAGACAGAGTTCCAAGCCGAGGATGTGAGGAGAGTCACTGCAGTGGGGAGAATTCAAAGACACGAAGCCACGACATAACTTGAAATCAAACGTCCTAGAAATCTGTGGGTTGCAGACCCAGCAGCATTAATCACAAAACATTTTAGAAATAACAACCCCAGTTCGTGGAACAGTACTATTCGAGGGTCAGAGAAATGCTACAAAATGCAGTAAGATATGTATAATTCGGCTGGTAGGGGAGGAGCAAGAGTCTAGTACAACCTCCTCTAAACCCAGAAATAAAAACTATGTGGACCCATGGTCAGTGGAAACAAAGCCGGAAACAAAAGGACACAACACAGCATGGTGCGGAGCATCCGGAAAACGTTCACGGGGTGGCCAGTCTTCCCTCATGAAGCAGGACAAATTCAAAACCTGCTAGGTCAAAGCAGGACCCACTTGAAACCAACATAGGACCAGCAGCAAGTCCATTTGAAAGATTATTGTCCCTGTGACCTTACACCTGGCAGCAAGTCCAGGTATGACTTTGATTAAGTATGAGTTGAAGGGTCCACCCAAGGGTCGGGGACCCGGCTGCCTCGGTGGTGTGGGGGCTGGGGGCTGGGCAGAAGAGGTGGATCACAGCACACAGTCACATGTGTATTTGACAGAAATTGGCATAAACATTTTGAATTAAATCAGGACACCAGGAAAGAGGACTTCCAAGACTGCTCCATGGTAGCAACATTAACCACTCAGAATTTGTGGTGTGTTCACAGCATCTGGTGGGACCCAATCATGACCTTTGAGAGTCTTTTGAAAATGACCAATTGTGAGGTGAGCCTGAAGGGCCCACGCGCGGTCTAGGCAAGCGGAGAATGATTGGTTGGTGAGTATAAAGTAAATATCTATAGTCCCCAGACCTTGGCTCAGACTGCAAGAATGCTAAATAAATTCTTAACTTCTTCTGATTGGCTGGTCTGAGGGTGGCTTCAGCCTTGAGCAGTGTGTGGCTTTTCCTGTAACTGCCAGATAATTCTGGAAAACCGAAACTGAGGCCTGCTAGCTTTTAGGGAGAGTTTGTGACCTATCATGGAGTTGTTTGGCCTGGGTCCTTCATAAACCAGTCAAACTTCTGTTGCAAGTTCATCCCAACCCTCAGCACCCCAGCTGCTGTGGCGCCTGGCCTGGACCCAGACCCAGAAATGACTGTGGGAGGGAGGGGAGAGAGGAGTCCTCTGCTGAGAAACACCGCTGTGGAGTCTACAGGGCAGAGTGACAGAAACAAGGAAAGGGACCCTTATCTCATGGCTGCTTTTCCTCTGTGGCAGAGCCAGCTGGGTCAGAGGGGAAGAGGCGGGACCACTGGAATGCCAACCCACAACTGAGCCCCTCCTGAAGGCCTGTGTCCTTGAGCTCCTTAAAGACACGACTGAAGCACACAGTTGCCGGCTCAATGGCTAAGAGCTTAAAAACCACCCAGGGCACGGTGGGTGGCGCAGGACCACCATCTTAGCACTCAAGGAGGCTAAAGCAGGAGGATCTCAACTTTGAGACAGCTTGTGCAATTTAGCAAGACCTTGTCTCAAAATCAATAGTGAAAATTATTCTGGGGTTATAGCTTAAGGTGAAGGTCTTGAATTTGATCCCCAATACCACAAAGCAAAAGGCATGCAACACCCCCTGGCACCACCCTTGCATGGCCCCTCTGTGGATGGGCTGAATTCTAACCTCATACAATCAGCTGTCACACTTCTGTGTCCCCCAGGAGCAGCCACGTCCAAAGGGCATATCATACTCCAAAGGGCATGTCACCCTCCAAAAGGTACATCTCCTCCCAAGAGGCTGGCAGCCCACTGGGGAAGCTGGTCATATTCTGGATAATGGCAACAGCCGGCTCCTTGCACCATGGGTGCGGGTGTGGGTGTGGGTACTACTGGTCCTCGGCTCCCATGAACTGGGCGTGCGGCAGACACCACTACCTACACGTGTTTCCTCAGTTTTCTTCTGTCTCCAGTAACAGCTGGTTTTAGGAGTATGCAGCCTCTTTCCTGTGCCACACAGCCCAGAGGGACACATCTGGGTTGGTCTCTACCACCTCAATGGGAGGGTGTATTAGTTTGGGTTCCTTTCAAAAGACAGAATTTACAGATCTTAGCACAAAAGGGGCTATTAGGAAAGCTTACAAGTCCAGTGATAGAGGTGGTCCAAGATGGCTGCTCCGCCAAGCAGATCTCCAGCTGGGATTGCAGAGTAGTCAGTGAGGTGAGAATCTGCTGTAGATCTCAGGTGAAGATAGGTGACTGAAGGGCAGCAGCAGACAGACAAGCACATGTCGAGGCTGGAGTGAATCTGTGCTGACGATCTGTGGCGTCCCTAAGATAACCGCGAAGGCGAGAGCTTTCCCAGAGGAAGAGCAGGAACAATTGTCCCTCTTCCTCCCTTTTATACCCTTGGAGTTCCAGTTGGCCCTCCCACATCTGGGTGGGTGCTCTTCTCTCATTGGCCGGCCCACAAGTGACTCACACTCTAATCACGACAAGTTCGTAAGCCCCAGTCTAGGGTGGTTGACAAATCCCAATACTAAGGGGGGTGCAGGTCCTAATTCCATCAAGTTGACATGATCCCATCAGCGGACACAGAGGGGCTCTTTACCTGCTGGAGATCGCTGCAGGCATGGTCCAGAGAGAACATAGTGGGCACGGCTTCCCGAGAAACCTCTAGATACAGACACACACAGGAAAAGACAGAGAGGCAGGGAGGAAGCAGAACCCACCAGGACCCTGGCATGGGTCGGGTAGTGGACAGCCAGCTCCTGAGAGAGACTGTGGAGGTCTCACCTTCATCACACCCTGCTCTGCTGCCTCAGTGTTCAGATCCCCTGCAGATATCTAGCTCCTTCCTCTTCCCTGAGCAAGCACCCTGAGCCAGGACCTCCCAGCATGCTGCTGAGCCGGAAACTGCAGGGCCTGCAAGACCCTCGGGACCCTCCATGTGGGTTGCACACCACTGCAATTGACCCAAGAGAAGCAGATGTGTTGAGCCCTGGCCTGGAGCTTGGGAGCATTTGATTGTGGAGCTCCCAGACACAGTGGCATTTACATTTTTTTTTTTTTATCTTGACAGTGTCTAGATGAACACAGACTAGGGGTGGGTGGGCAGCTGCACCACAGAGGCTCGGCTCCACATCGGAGGACTTTTTGTACCTGGAAGATTCACCAAGTGCAAACACGATTTTATTAAAATACTTAATAACTCCAAATAAACAGCTCTCTCCCCAGATGCCTCGTCTGAGGCAAATCCCTCTCCGCCTTGCGTGAAAGGCCCGAAGGCATCTCAGAAGTCAGGAGTGGTGCTGCGGAAGAACTGGAAGAAGGGAATGTTTCTTTCTATTACAAAAAAAAAAAATAAGAAACATCCCCTGCAGCCTGTTTATCTTCCTGAGCTGGAGATGACCCACAAGGCCCAAGGAAACAGAGCCTGCAGCCCCCCATCCCCCAAATGGACAGTGAGATGCGTGTTGTGGAGACACAGAAGCACTCCATGCCACGAATGCCTGGCACCTACTCTGCAGGGGACAGGAAACTGTGGCACTGGTGACAAGTAAGAAGCCCAGACAGGCATCCATGCAGAGTGCTGGCTTCCGTGTGTGTGTGTGTGTGTGTGTGTGTGTGTGTGTGTGTGTGTGCGTGTGTGTGGTACTGGAGGCCAAGCCTAGTGCCTTCACACTAAACTATATCCCAAGCCTATTTTTATTTTTGATTTTGAGACAGGATCTTGCCCAGACTGGGGCTGAACTGGTGATTTTCCTACCTCATTTCGCGGTGTGCTGGGATTACAGGCCCGTGTCGTCAGGCCCAGCTGGGAGAGTTGGGAGTGCTGTGAATACAGGCAATGCTGGGGCTTCTGGGGGTGCTGGGGTGCTGGGAGTGCTGGCCTTTGAAGCCTTTCCCTGCGGGGTAGAGGGCTCCTTGGTGCATCCTTGCCCCTCAGCCACGTGCTCACACTGCAGAACCTGTTCCATTTGAACCTTGGGTCTGCACGTAGACCCCAAGGCCCATGTAGCTCTTCCTCAAGGGTGCCAACCATGCCCAATATCGGCATTGCATCAGAGTCCTTCCCTTTCTCAACCATGGGAGACCCCTCCCCCACACCGGGCCCCTGATGGTAGGGACCCAGCATGCCTGGCCTTGACCCACAGAGTGTGTCCAGTGATAACAGCTGTGCCCCTCTTGAGATGGCAAGCTCTCAGCCCCTTCCCCCACCATGACGGGATTAAGGCTGTGTTCCAGATGGCCTCTCCTCAAGAAGGTGGCACCACCCTCAGCTGGGCATTGAAGAGATTCACGACAGTAAGTCTCTCCCCAAAGCATGCTAGGGGGCACAAGAGCAAGCTGAAATCTCCATGTGTGGGTGTGCCATGGGCGTGCTCCCGCCCCAGCATCCAGGGAGCACTCAGCACACCCTGCCTCCTGCTCCTTTTCAGTCCCCACGGGCATGTTTCAGGGGACACCTGCTCTCCGGCTCTGCAGTGGGCTGGGAGATCTCAAACAGACAGAGGTGTTACGGATGGTGGTGTCGCAAGTGGTTTTCACTGGATGTTTTGGGCGCCATTCTTAGAAAGCTCCTGAGTTAGGCTCAGCCAGGGTAGAAACAGTCAGAAAAAGAGAAAGCCTGTGCCCTCTGAGAGCACTTAGGACTCCATTGTCTTCTGTCTTCTGAATTTGACCCTGTGGAGTTTTTAATCTGATGACTTGAGAAGCTGTTGGACGCATCTTGGAGGAATACAGGTCAATTATTCTAGAAGCATCCCTGGACTGTTTGCCATCTCTAAGAACAAACTGCATTCTGTTGATGTGCTGCTGGCAGGCAGCCCGCATCAATGGCGTCTCACCTTCCTAGGAAAAGACCCCTGAAACCCTCAGCATCTGGCCGCTGGGGGGTGACCCTGACTTGGGGTGCCTTTAAAGGGCTGCCTGGCTTCGGTGTTATGATGGTCTCCCACTTCCTGAACTGCAAACAATTTGAAGAGAGTTGATACATGATGCAGATGCCCTGTGCTCAGCAAGCACCACCCACTACCCCGACGGAGCCACCCCTGCTGATCCAAACTCAAGCTAATGGCCATGGGACAACTATTCCAAGTGGCTTTCTGGCTTCCCTTCCCTTCTGGCATTTCCCCCTGGGGACTCACCCCTAGGGAAGCCTGCTATGTCCCTCCAGTCACATGCTTACTTGCTGAGCCGGCCCTCTTGCTGCCACTATCACGAATTTCTGAGACAATCAATGCATAAAGATCACAGAGCCATTTCAGCTCACAGTTCCAGAGGTTACAGTCCATGGCTTTCCAACCAGCCACTTTTGGGCTGAAGGCAGAGCAGGACACTGTGGTGGGAGCAA
The DNA here is from genome assembly GCA_004027205.1 of Ctenodactylus gundi. Lineage (NCBI taxonomy): Eukaryota > Metazoa > Chordata > Mammalia > Rodentia > Ctenodactylidae > Ctenodactylus > Ctenodactylus gundi. The sequence continues at coordinate 166,014 of PVKB01001212.1, forward strand.
AGGGGTGAACCTTGTAGCCAGGCAGGGCCAGACTCCTACCCCTCCAAGGCCAGGCCCGTGGAAGTGAAGAACTTCCCCCAGACTCCACCAATGACTCTGCTGTGGTTTGGACCTGGAATATCCCCCCAAACCCTCATGCAGTGGGACGTTGTGCATTGTCTATGGCTTCCATGTGCTGTTAGGATGTTCAGCATGACCGGAAAAGACAGATCACTGAGATTATGGGGGATCACTGAGAATGTGATGGACAATGGTGGGTTTGGGGAACCCCTGAGGGTGCAGGGGACCCCTGAGGCTGTGAAGGATCACTCAGTGCAAAAACCTTGGGTTCAATCCCCCGTACCACAAAATCATTAAAGACTTAAAGCTGCCATGCCCAGGGGAGCTCTGGCCTTTCTTGTAAGGAAAGCCAATGGCCCAGATGGCAGACAGCAGATGAGCACTCCAGACTGACCAGAGGAGACTAAAGCCAAAACCAAGCCAGAGGTACCCCAAATCGGATGCTCAAGTGGAGTTCAAGGGTTGATGGGCAAGATTCATGTGGTGGCCAGGTAGGCCAGTGTCCCCACCACTGACCCAGCTTAGTATGGACACAGAGCTACTAGTGTAGAGAGAGCAGCCCCCTCCTCCCTCAGAAGCACACACTGCCCAGGGGGTGGTGTGATGTCCAGTCTCCCAGACACGAGGCAGACATTGAACTCACGCTGGGGGTTCCAGGGGCTGACACAGGCCAGCTGAGGTTCCTCTGACTCAAATCTCAGTGTCCTCTTCAGCACACCCCGATGGCTACCTCACAGAGGACTCTGTATCTGCTCAGGTGGGAAGGCAGAACACCTGGATCCTTTCTGAACGCTCTTCACATGTAAAGAGTACGGTCAAAACAACCACAAGACAGTCACACCAAAATGAGCTCGCTCGCTCTCTCCACACACACACACACACACACACACACACACACACACACACACACTTTCATCCTGCTCTCTGCCCACAGGAAAGCCGTGTGGTGAAATGTACCGAGACACTACCCATATTGCAGACCCCGGATCGGCACTCACCACAGATGCCACCTGGGGCTGATCATTAGGGATCTTCAAGCCTCAACTTCCCCATCGTGAGACAACAGCAAGGCCAACATCTGCAGGGCACGGCAGGTTGGGTGCCAAAATCCCAGCCCCACGATGCGAACCGCAGCCGGGTCACTGGCATGTTCCTGCGACCCACTCACTGCAGGGCAGCCGGTGTGCCGGGGGCTCAGTGCCCCAGGAAGGCGCGGACAGAGACGCTGGCAGGAAGACGAGATGGCAGGCACTGGAGCAGCCCTTCCCGCCGGGCAGACTCGACGCCTGCTCCCGAGAGAGCGCCTTTCCGCAGTACACGCGTTTCCAGGAGCTGTGCTTCTGCCCACAGAAAGTCTCAGATGGAGTAACACAGCCTAAGCAGGCGTGACTCAGACTCTGGCTGTGCCTTCAGGGAGCGGATTTCAGTGTGCGGCTCCCAGAGCCTTCCCTGGAGTCACTTGGCACAGCCCTGCTCTTGGACGAGTTTTCAAAGACAGAAAATGCCCAAGGCGGAAAATTTCCATTTGGCAGTGGGCTTCTCGTGGGATCACCCCCAGCCCTATGCTGGCACAGGAAACAGACGCTCCTTTCACCTGGCTGGCCCCTCCAGGACAGCGGCCGCCTGAGGGGGGTGGGTTTGAAGGCCTCCAGGCTCCTCCTGGGCAGAAGGAAGTGCTGGGAGGACCTTGGGCTGCACAGGTGGGGCCGTGGTGCAAGGATAATCCAGCTGTGGCTTGAGCGCATTGAGCGCAAGCAAGAGCGGCAGAGGTGCAACAGGGTCACCTAGGACCTCAGCTGGGAAGTCGCTTATCCCATGAAGTGTGACATCTCACTGCTGGTGCCGAAGGCCTCCGGAAACCCGCACTGTGCTGTGTTCCCAGGGGGCAGCCTTCAGGAGCCTGGGCAGAGCCAGGTGAGGTCCCAGCAATCATGGGTGGCTCCCCTCAGCTCCCGCTGGCTCCTTCCCAAGTCAGCACACCAGGGGGGATGGGCTCAGGGGACAGGGGACACCTCCTGGCATCATCCTGTTTGGGCCATGGGTCCCCACCCCGGAGGGTAGATGGGGCGGAGACAGCAGCTGAGCCAGAGAGAACAGATGCCCGTTGGTATAGACTAGAGCAAGCGCCCTTCTCCACTCCACACACAGATCACCTCCATGTCCCATCTCAGGCCGGCCCCGCCCGGCTCCCGCCCACACACTGAGCCCTTTTCTTCCTACCCCTCCCTCCCCTCCCTCCTTGCTGTCTCCCTCCACTCTCCTGCATGCGCAGGTGCACACTCGGCAGACAAAGGAGTTTAGGACTTCTCAAACTTGACATGTGTGCCTCCAGCCCACCAGGTGTCTGCTGCCAAGAATGGGACAGCATCTCTGAAGCTAAAGTCCCTGGTGACATCACCCTTTCCTGCCCCTTTGCCCTTCCTCTTCCACCCTTGGCAAGGGCTGCCACCTCCACGTCAGACACACACCTGTGTCAGTGTATCGGCCGTGAGCCTGAAACCGACACTGGAGGGACCAGTTTGCTTGGTGTCTCAGCTACTGCTTTGTTGCTGTTGCTGTCGCCCAGGAGTCCTGAGAAAGTCACCGAAGCCCCTCAGCGGAGCACAACACACTCTGTTGTCCCCGGAGTCAGAGCCAGGCCCTTGACCCTTCCGGCCTCTCCGCACAGCCCTGCTGGGCCTGCACAAAGGGCTGATCAGAGCTGGCTCTCCCCCCCCCCCCCCCGCTTCTCTCTCTTCTGCCCTTACAATGAACTACCTCATTTGAAACAGCATATCACTAAGTCACTAAGCGACTTGCGACTTGCGATCTTCCCGCCTCAGCCTCCCAGTGCGCTGGGATGACAAGCCTGGGCCCACCCCACCCCCCAGTCCCCCGCGGAGTCCCTCTTAGAACTCCTGTCTCCCTGGGCACTGGGCACCAGCTGGCTGCCGGCCTTGGCCCAAGGTGACACTGGGATGGGCGGAGCCCGGGGTAGGGGCAGTAGTCAAGGTCCTGGGGGCCATTAATGCCTATTCATCCTGGACTCCGTAGCACCCACTCGGAACTCCACTGGGGCTGGGAACACTGCGTGGTTGCTGTGGAGACGTGGCCCTCCCCCCCCCCCCCCCCCACACACACACCACTAATCCTGCTTCTGCGCTTAATTCTGGGGGGAAAGAAGAAAAGGAAAAAAAAAAAACATTCAATTCCTGCCCTAGGAGCCTTCGGTTTAAATACAGAGACTGGATTAGACTCGCGTGGAAGCCGTGCCAGGGGCTGTGGGGCGAGAGGCGGGAGCGAGCGCGTTGGGCTGGGGATGCGGCGACCCTCCGTGTGGCTTGTCACGTGGGCTCGGCTGCACCCCAGGGGTCTCCTCAGCCCCTGTGCCACTCCCGGCAGGAGGGTCCGGCTGGCGCTCTCCCGGGAGGCTGGCTCTGCTGCATGGCCAGCAGAGCTCCCGCGCCTGCCCCTGTCTCTCCTGCCAGTCCCAGGCCAGCAGGGTGCGCTGTGCGGTCAGTGGGGCGGAAGCGACGGGCGAGTCCGGACCCCCGTTCCTGCGTCTGGACACGGGTGACTGGCATGCTCTGCGCCCAGCCCGCCTGTGGGACATGGGGACGCGGGGTGGGGAAGCACTGGAAGGCTGCCTCGGTCTCCCGCCTTGGGGGCCGCCACCGGCAGGCAGCTGGCCACCGTCGTGGGCATCGGACGCCAGGACGCAGAGCGCGGCCTGGATCAGGAGCCACGGAACCGTGAGCTGAGCCGGTAATCGTTGTTTTGGCTCTGAGTTCCGAGTTGGAGGTGTTCTGTCTGCCTCGTGGCTCTCCAAGGACGCTCTGGATGATTGTGGCTCGCTGCGTGGAAGTGGGGAAAGCCCCGGCTCCAGCCCTGCAGTGCAGACTCTCCGAGGACCTCCGGGAACCAGGGGAAGCGCCTGTGCAGCGCCGTGGGAGTCCGGCCACGCCCTTCCGGCTCTCCTGCCTGCCAGGTGCTTGGGCATCACCGAGTCCAGCGGGGGGCCAAGCTCTACAGGAGCCTGAACCACTGCCCACGCCTGTCACTCGTGGGATGGGAGCAGTCCACAGGCATAAGGTCAGGAACTTGGCCGCACCGCCGGAGCAGTCAGGGTCCTTGAGCCAAGGCTGTTAAGGTCAGTGACGTGATGGCACCAACAGTGCCCCAGGATGGCGACTGACGCCTGGCTTAGCGGCGGAGCGGTCTCTTGAGCGAGAGAAGGGCAGTGCCAGATTGTGGGTGCAGCTGAGTGTGGGTGGAGAGGAGTCAGGGGCCTTGCGCTCTTTGGAGATGCAGGGACCAGGTCTGACGATGGCGGTGTTGGCAGGAGCCTGGCCAGGCACCTGTATTGGGGCTCCGATGTCTGCACCCTGCACTCCTGGAGGCCCAGAACTCACGAGACAGGTCCTGAGCTTTGTGAAGGCTGCTGCTACCAGAGTGCTGTGTGGCGGTGAGGACAGGCCCGGGTCGGCACAGGCAGGACGCACACATGGCCGGGCGGCAGATCTCACAGAACACACAGGTCTCTTCTGTGGGAACGAGCCACTTCCCAGGCAGGAAAGCGGGCATGGAGCCCCCACCCAAGCCTGAGCCACGGAGGACCACTCGGAGACACCGTGGGCCACCTGGCTTGTGCTCGAGTGCGGAGGGCACCAGACGTTTCCGGTTTGCCATCCTGTCGCAGGCTGTGCCTACTCCTTGAAGGCGGTGGCCCTGCGATCAAAGGGAAGGACGCTGTGGGAGGTGAAGGGCAGAGGAGAGAAGGGGAGGCCGGGGTAGCCAGGGCTGGGGTCCTGCACGAGCACGGGGCATGGCCCTCCCTTCTCTCTCCCACCTAGCTTTTTCCTGAAGAAACACAAAGCCTGTTCACCTTTCCCAAGTGTGTGGGCACCATCCCCCACTGGGCACACGCCCCGCTGCTGTGCTTCTTGGAGAACAGCCTCCAGGAGACTGCGCGTCCACGCAGGCTTCTCAGAGCCGCCAGGAAGAGGGCATTTGTGAAGGTCCAATTGCTCCGTCAGGGTGAATATGCTGGGCTCCTGTGCAGGGACAGCCGGGCGCCATCTGCCAAGGGGACCTGTGCCAGCTCCGGGTCTCCATGTGAGTGTGGGTGGAGAGGCAAGGGAGCCGCTCAGAGCCTCCACAGGGCCATTTGCCCGTGCCGCCCAGCCCCTCCAGCACGTCTGAGTCCACAGCTCCCTGCTCTAGTTATTTTTATAAGTCCAAGATATTATTACCTAGTGGCAGAACAATCAGGCCTAATTGCCGCTGGGCCAGGCCTCCCGCCCATGCCATGAAGGCACAGGAGCCCCCGCGGGCTCTGCGCTCCCTTTCAGGAAGCCTCCTGCCCAGCCTTTCTTTTGGGCAGCGAGGGCAGCGAGAGCGTGTCCTCCCCCACTGCTTTTCTTCTTCCTTCTCTCCTCCTCTCCTCCTTTCTTTCTCAGCACCCACGGCTGGACCCAGAGCCTTCCTACTCAGCAAGGTCCCCAGCGCCTTTTCTACAAATCTTTCTTTATTTGGAGACTAGATCTCGGTTCAACAACACAATCCTGAGTCAAGTTCCTGGAGTGCTGGGGTCACAGGCCTGCACCCTGAGGCCCATTTTCTGCAGGGCCGTGAACCCGCTGCAGCCAGAGAGTGCCCCCCTGACCACAGCTTCTCTAGCCCAGCAGTGCTACATCCATGTCCCCGGATGGTCCCAGTGCAAGATTTAGGGACGTATATCCTGAGGTGAGGGGGCCTTCTCCAGGAGAACCTGAGGACATGGGGCTTCCTCGGACTCTGGGTCAGGCAGGGCTGCAGGCGGGGCCCTCTGCAGGTGTCTTAGTCACTTCTCGTCACCGTGACAGAAATACCCAACACACACCAGTTAAGGGAGGAAAGGTTTACTCTAGCCCACGGTTTCAGGAAGTCACAGTCTACCTGTGGCCGGCAGCACTGGAAGCATGTGGGTCGAGGCCGCTTCTCACAGCATTGCAACAGAAAGCCGAGTTCGCAGAAGGAAGGGAGGACGTAGCATGTACCTTTCAGGTCTGGTACCAATGATCTTCCCCTTCCGGGTTTAAGCCCCTAATCCACCACATGCCTGAAATCTATAATCTACTATCCACCTGTCTTCTACTGCAGACCTATAACCCACCACAGGCCCATAATTCACCCCTCCAGGCCAGACACCCATCTCGTCAGAGCACGTGGTTCCATAGATAATCCATACATCCAAATACATGAGACCTTTGGGGGACACTCCAGACTCACGCCACACTGGCCACCCAGTGTCACACAGGTGGGAAGGGAGGATAGACACAGAAGGCAGCCGGGCTCTTGGGATGGAAGCACAGGATGTGGCCTCGGGGCACGTGTAATCAACGATACACAGGGAATATTTAAATGCCCAAAATTGATTACAATAAAGATTCCTGTCCATGCAGCCGCCTCCGTATCTCCCACCCTCAGCTTCAAATAGACTCGTCGCCTCATTCTTACCCTTCCTGAGCAGTTCTGGAACTCCTCTTTCCTGAGTGCCTTTACAGGGTGTGATCAAAAACACAGTGAATGCCCCTGCTGAGTGCCAATCTAAGGAAAGGCAGGCTTGTAAAACATGATGGTGCGTCCTCATCCACCTTGGTCACCAGATCTGGTTCCTCCTCAAAGTTGAATATGACTATGGAAGGTCCAGGTTGTGAACAGATTCAGGAGTTGGGGCCAGCTACGGCAGTGCACGTGGAGACCCTTGGGCCAGGGGCATCCTCGATCACTTCAGAAAGCGGCCATGACAGCAGGCGAGGGGTGTGAAGCCGGGGGTGGGGGGAGGAGCCTGAGGAGAAACCATGGCCGTGTGTCTTTTGCTGCAATCTTCTTCCATATAAACATTCAGCATAGTTTTCTGTCACACCTCTCATAGTCCTTTCCTTGTGCCCCTTGTGGCCCAGTGTGGCTGGCACTCTCCAAGACTCACTGCCTCACTCTCCCCTACCCCACACTGCCTGCCCTTCCTTGAGTCTGGGCTGGTCTTTGGGGCTTAGCTGACCCCTAGAATGTGGCAGAAATGACCATCTGGGAATCCTGAGGCTGGATCCAGACTCCTTGCACCCAGGCCCTTGGCAAACCCCCTTGAAGGGCCCAGCTGCTAAGTGCTTATGGACCTGTCGGGACACTGCCCAGCTGAACCCTCCTCCAGCACCCATTCCTTGGTGGGAGCAGGCCAGGGATGCTGCCACCAGCTCTGCCCCCCATGACTGCCCCTGCAAGGGAGTCCTGGAGGGAGGCTCACTGGGGCTGAAAGCAGTAGCTTTTCCCCTAAGGTTCCGTGTGGCCTCAGGGGGTGCGAGCTCATGCCAGACCTGCCCCCAGTGCCAGCCCTGTGCCTTCCCACTGAGTCCCTCGCCCTCCCTGGGCCTTGGTTTCCTCACTCACAGAGCAGATGTGCTTATAGTCTCTGGCTGTGGTGACGACATCAAAGTTCCTGTTCTGCTCAGGGCGTAGCTAGAGTCTGGAAAGGAACCTACTGCCCCTCTGATCTTAGTGCTTGGACACAGTAGGTTAAGGGTAAACACACACACATGCACACGCATGGACACATACACACACACACAGGTACGCACATGCACGCACACACACATGCATTGTACTCTTGGATAGCAAACAGGCAGTGACAATTTCCCAGCACCGGGCAGGAAGGGGACCAGGAGCAATGGGCTGACGTGTGGCTATGCCCCTTCACGGGCATCTCAGTGTCTACTGAAGCAGGACATGGGGCTCTCAATGGGACAGGACGTGAATCAGCGCCTAGAATGTGGGGCCTCCACACAGACAAGTGCTGCCCAGCAAGGGGTGGCTTCTTGTCAGTTTCTGTTCTGATCACTGAGGCAGAGGAACAAGAGGCCCAGCTCTGGCCCTGGCGCAGGCATGGCCCCATTGCTGAGGGTCTCATCCTCTGTTTAGGCTGTGACCCAGACGTGGGGGACCTGGAGCCATGCCATGCCATGTAGAAGAGAGGCAGAAGCGACTTCTCTGTAGTCCTCCACACAGCAGCAGGGTCCCCAGCTGGGGCAGGCCTGTATACACAGCTCACACAGTGCCCCAGTGCTGTGCAGAACTCTTGCTAGGCAGCTCCGCGGATCCACCCTAAGGGGTAACGACTAAGAGGTAAGGACTTTCGTTGACCGTGGCCGTATGGTGACTGCAGGCGTCCTGTAAGGGGGTGAGGTGCCAATGGCGGAAGGAGCCCACTGCCACAGTTTGGATCAGGGAGGTGTCCAAAGCCTGATGTATTTGGATGGCTTGTATTATCCGTGGATTTCACACGCTAATAGGAGGTGGGGCCTGGTCAGGATGAGTGGATGACGGAGGGTGCACTGGATTATCAAGAGTGTAGTGGATCACTGAGTATATGTGGAGTCACTGAGGATGTGAATGGATCACTGAGGGTGTGGTGATCACTGAGGGTGTGGTGGGAGATCCTGAGGGTGTGTTCTGGAGGGACACAGGCCTACTCTGGCTCCCCTCAGCCTACTCCTTCCTTTTGTGACGCCGTGAGCAGCCATCCTCCACTCTTCCCACCATGGAATGAGACCTTCTGAAGTCATGAGCTGACATAACTTTTCCTCCCTTAAGTTGTGGGGGTGAGGCCTGTGTCCCAGCGATGAGAAAGTCATCCACCAGCCCCAGCCTTGCTCCACTCAGGACCTGGATGTGAACCTGCTGCAGGGAGAAGCAGCTCCAACCCTGCAGCAGGGAGGCCCTTTTCCAACTGGTGGGAGCTCAGACCTGCTGTGGTCTCCTGCCAGAAGAAGAAGGAATCTCAGGCCAACACTGGGCCTCAAAGAGCAGATGGCGTGTAGAGCCGAGAGACATAGAAAACCAGAGGTGGTCCGGTAACGAGGCGGGGATGGCCGGAGGGAGGGAGGGAGAATGGAAGGGAGGTGGGCCCTCACACCGGCACCAGAGCCACCAGGGAACAATCAGGTAATTGTGGTTATAATTAAAGCACTCTCAATTACGACATCACTTTCTGTTTGTCACACACCTAAGTATGTTTGAATGTAGCCATGAAAGAATACTGACTCCACATCCTCCCCAGAAAGTCTGACACTGCCAGATGAGCTCCTCCTGTGCTTCCGGTGGACAGAGGGACGCAGACGGGCACCTGCTGTGTTCACTCACCCGTGAGACATCGGTGCCCGAGGAGCCCCTGCCTGCTGTGGGAGGCCCTGCACGGTATGGCTCTGTGGCAGGAAGATATCATGGCAGGGTCCCTGCCCCTCCCTGGAGTCACCCCTGGAAGGCGGGGTGACTCTTCTTTGATTCTCAAAGCCCAGGACTGCCTCAGGCTGCAGCATTTGGGTTACCATGGAGAGACACAAACCCAACCCTGTATCTGGTGCTGTGTGCTGCCCTCACCTGCATCCCACATAAAGTGACAGCAGCAATGCAGAGCAGCCCACCCAAGAGTCCAGCTTGGAAACTGTTGCACTGCTTTTTAGAGAATATTTCAGGGAGCCTGGTGGCCCTGGCCTATAATTCCAGCGCTCTGGGAGGCTGAGGCAGGAGGATCCCAAGTTCCAGCCCAGTCTGGACAACTTAGCAACTTAGTGAGACCCTGTCTCAAAACGAAAAATGAATATGGGCTGGGGATGTAGCTCAGGGTGAAAGTGCCGGGTTCAAATCCCACTACCACACACACCTACCCACGGAAATTCAGTTTAACCAAAGAGTGACTTAGCCTATGCAAAATGTTTCGTTGTCCTTGCACACATACCCTCGTGGAAGGAACCTTTGCTCCCACGGATCACGGGGCACATGGTCCCAAGGACTGCTGGGGTGAGGAGGCACAGGCCTACGCCAAGCTTTTCTGGCAATCTGGTGAGGTAGTTCTGTGGAGCTGAGATGTGAGAGGACATAGTCAAATCTGCAGAGCCACAAAGTTGAACTCATGAAACTGCCAACTGCTCAGCTGCCTTTGAGCCTACCCAGATAACAGCAACATGGCTTCACGCTGAGAAGCTGGCAGAGCCAAGAGGCAGGCTTACATGCCTGGACCTATACTGTGATTCTTAATGAGGAGATTCTAAAGACGGAGATTTTTTAAATCTTCTGTTGGCCCCTTCACGCCCATCTGGCACATTACATTGCTGGAACAGCGTGAAGCCTTCAAAGGTAGCCAGGTGCAGGGTTCACAGGGAGATGGGAATGCCGACTGTGGGTGGTGGCTGACCCATGGAGGTCCACCGACCGCGGATGGCCACCCTGGGTGAGAGGGCACAGGAGAGGGGAGACCCCTTCCCTGCGTGCAACAGCTGCGCCTCCTCCCCATGTGCTTTAGCTGGCCTTGTTAAGTTTCCACGATAACCTAGGGGAGTCACGACGTGTACATGAGCTGAGGTCTGATGTCAACACTCAGCAAGTCATGGCGCTGGGAGTTGTGACCCCGGCACGTGTACTGAGTTTGCTACTCTCACCTCAGTCCCCGTGGACCCACACAGCCTTCCGACTCCCAGGCCAGGCTGTCCAATGAATGGACATAAGATGTGTAACCTGGAAGCAGATGACTATGGCAGCAGCATGCAGCAGGTCTGGGCATGGAAGGCCACCCTGGCCACTTAATCTCCACAGCTCCAAGTATGTTACCAGCTCCGAATGCAAATCTGTCCTGTGCTGCAGTGCTGAAGAGATTCGATGACCATGACCGATCTCTCAGTCGTGATTCACCTTCAGTGCATCTTGATAGTGACACTGCAAAGCCAAGTCCAACCATGACTCGCAGAAACCACCTTCCCACAGAGGACAGAAGTGGTGTTCCCAAGCCTGACAAGCCATTCTGAGTGCAGGATCTGTAAAGATAGTGAATGAAAATTGCTTGCTTGCCTCAGGAGGTGCTGTCGAAAGCCCTGAACAGAGCCAAACGTGGTACTTATATCTGTGACTAGACTCCTCGCTAGTTATTTGTAAAGGATTCATTGTCAGCACCACCACCAGCACCACCATTCCCATTGTCACTGTCACCATACCATGACTATTGTCACCACCGTCATCATTGCAGCCACCACCACCATCCCTGGCCATCGCCAACATCATCTTCTGGATGGTTTTGCTGCTGCTGTGCTGGTCACTGTCACTGTGAATGAAGGGACGGCTTTCCCGGCAGAGATGCTCACATTCATGTGCTCGTGTGCAGACCACGCACCCTGGTTTTCCCTTTCCACATTCATGTAAGAGAAGCACCAACCTAAGGCATGTTCTAGAACACTACATGCTATCCCAGCCTGCTATGACTGCTTATGCAGAGCAGAGCTCCTGGAAACATGGCTCCACAGTGGCTCCACTGGGGCCTCGGGGCACGGACTGGACCAAGTAAACTCTCGGAAGTAATCAATAGACACTGCGGAAGTCTCTCTCAGATCCTCAGCCGGATGCAGGGCCTGGATGGAAGGCGACTCATTGACTTTCATCAGTGCTGGAGCAGAAGGAGCCCGATAGGAAACCCATGGGTGTCCATTCCTGAACTGAATGACCTCAGGGCTTCAGAGCACATGCTCGAGAAGACGGAGCTCAGAGAACCCCCAGCTTTCCGCATTGCAGGAGCCCTGCATTCCCACAGGAAGGTTTCTACCACACTCATGTCTGCAGCCTGCCTCTCAGCCGTGTCCCCATGGCTGGGTGGCTGCCGGTACACTGCAGGCTAAAGCCCGGTGGATGAAGGGGAGGTGTCCTTCTGTGTTTGCAAGGGTCTCTGTGCCTTCTAGATCCTGCTGGTGAGCAGGTGTCTGACCTCATTCTGGCTCTGTTTTGCCCATGAATCAGGAAGGCTCAGCCCACAGAGAGTCCCCTTAGTCATTCCTCAGTTGGCTTAAAATTTATCAAAATAAGAGGAAAAGCCTCACGGGGTAACTCCAGGGACACTCGCAAGGGACTGGTACCCCAGAAAACCACCAAGAACACCTAACCAGGGCCCTGGGATCCATCCGTAGGCATCTCTACATCTATGACCAGACATGAGCATCTTTTCTTGGTGGTGGTGGTGGGGGTGTCATGGGACACAGTGGTCACATGCGTGGGCCACAGATGTGGCTCAATCCATACGCACAGGCTCTAGGAAAGTGGGGGAGGAAAACATTAAAGAGGGACCCTCAAGTCCCCAGCAAAGGAGAACCCATCCTGAGGGGACAGAGGCTCTGCACAAGTGACTGTGAATCTGCTTTGAGGCTCCTGCTCTGTGAAGTTAAGAGGACAGGGTCTGCTAGACACCAGAGCTTAAGAGGGACCCCTGTCCCCAGATGTCTGTCTTTCCACACAGGGGAACTGAAGAAGGGACTCTGGAGCAGCCAGGGGAAGCGAGCTGAGCCTGCTTTACCACATAAAGAGGAAACCCCTCAACCTGGCGTCTTGTGCTGCAAGAGCGAAGAGTTTCCCACCATAGATCAAAGCGTCAAGGCCCAGTCTTCCTGGCATGTGGGAACGCACCAATGGACTCACGTCTCACAGGGCAGAGAAGAGATGTGACAGCAGAGAGTGTCATGGTGGACACCTGGTTCCCTCCAGGCTCAGACGGATCATGACGAGGGTGGACGGTCCCAAAAGAGCTTGCTGCGGGCCCCGACACTCCGTCTGTGAATCTCCAGCAGTATCAGAGCAGGGAACAGAGGAGGCAGGGATGGCCTGGCAGGAACAGAGCCACCAGAGGCCGCAGCCAGCGAGGACAGGCGCAGCAGCCAAGGGCAGCACCACCTGCTCACATGGAAAGAAAAGGGGGTAGGGGGCCAGAGGTGCTTCTGTGGGCACATTTTAATGACAGGAGAAAAGAGAAGGGTCTTCTAGCAACAAGTGGCAGTGGAGGACATCACCAGGCAGACTTTAACCCATGTGTATTCTCCCCAGACAAGGTGACAACTGAGACATTATAATTACCACCCCATGGGAAGAGACTTGGGGGTCATGGAGCCGGGACAATGGGAAACCCCTGATCACCATCAGATGAGGTCGAGAGCAAAGTCGGCTTTGTCTCTCTTCTCCCCCAGGCTCCCACGCACAGAGGAGCTGCTCTGACCACGGGAGCTGGGCCCTCAGTCGTCTGGAGGCTTGACTTCCAGGAGGATAAATTTTTGGATAATCTGCCCAGGGCTGCGACTTGCTGAATGCTGCCAAGAAAATCTGTGGCTTCGTGGCTGGCACTGGTCACCTAATAACAGGAGTGTCTTAGTTTCCCACCACCAGGACATGGCTGCCAAGAAGACAGATCTATCTTAGCTCACAACTTCAGAAGTCTCAGTCCCAGAAGGGTCATCTGGAAGGATGTGGCAGAAAGACCAGGCCACTGGAGGAGGACAGATAGTCAGGCCATGGCAGCCAGGAAGCAGAGACAAGGGGGGAACCTGGTTCAAGGACACGCCCTTCCAGTGATCACCCCCAGTGGTCACCTCCCAGCAGGCCCCGCCTCCTAATGACACAGCCCTCAGTGACCCCATCCGTGGATGGATCCCCACATAAGTACAACGTCCCTGTGTTCCAGTCACTTTCCTCACACAGGAGACTTCGAGGGACAGTTTAGATCTAAACCACGGCAAAGGCTAAACACAGTCACAGCTAGATGGACACGGGTCACATGATCCTGAAGAGCCCAGTTCTTCAGAGCACAGCCACCCAAGGTTCCAGTGCCAAAGAAGTCAGTCTGTCTGCTCAAACAAGGAGCTAGACTGTTCTCAGCAGAGGCGGAATTCAAAGCAGAATGAATTTGAACTTTCTTTTCTTTGTACTTGAACTTGTAACATTCGGGCTAAACTTTAAAAGACTATTTAATGTTTGCTCTTTTTTCTCTCCCGAGCCTTCCACTGTGGGAGGTGATTCACGGTGTTCTAATTTGGCTCACTTTTAAGTTGCTGACACTATATTATTTGTAACACGCGATCCTGTTGCATAATCTCTGGTATTTGCATTGATGAGTTAAGCATCATTTGAGATGGCAAATGGAACAGGAAGTAGATCTTTGGAGCAAAGCACAAGCTGGAATCAAAACGCTATTCTGGTGCATTCGGTGCCTTCTGGAAACAGCGGGCACACTTGTAGCAGGCACTGCTGGCTGCAGTGTCAGGCATGAAGGTCAGAGACCGACACACAAGCAGCACAAGCACCTGTTCTGTGCCCTCCCTGACCTCGCTCCTGTGACACTATATCCAGGTGTGTCAGTCATGTTCTTGTGGCTGGAACACAGTTCCCAACACCCACAACTTAAGGGAGGAAGGGTTTATTTCAGCTCGCAGTTCAGAAGGTCTCAGTCCATTCATGGGTGTCCTGCAATGGCAGAAAGGGTCTGGTAGAGGGTCTCACCGGAGAAAATCTGTCCATCTCATGGCAGACAGGAAGCAGAGTGTGAGAGTGAAGGCGGAGCTAACGTATGTGCTTCTAGGCCGTGATCCAATGATCTACCCTTTCTGGGTCAAGCTCCAGGGCTCCAGTCCTCCCAGGCCTGCCTCTGAGCAGTGCAGGAAATCAGTGGATAAGCCTCATGACTGAACGACCAACTATACACAAGTCTTTTGGCGACATTCCAGATTCAAGCCATAACACCACGACTGAGTTGGCCGTTTGAGTGGAGAGCATGGGCTGGGTACTGTCTGGGGACTACAGTTTCGAGCCACTTGCCAGATCATAGAACAAGCCTGGATCCATGGGGAAGGGCTGATTGTAAAAAGCCACCTTCTCGAGTCATGGTGGAAGTGAATTAAAAGAGAAAAACTGAGATGTGGGAAATATCAGAACATTTCCTAAATTGTATTTCAAAAAAGAAAACATAGAAAAAAATTGCATAACATTTTGGACTGGATGAAAATGCCAAAAAGAAAGCAAAACGTATTAGCTGCATATTAAGTAGTGTCAAGAGGAAGATTTTACAAGACTTTTCAACTTTGTAAGCATTTATAATGTTAAAATTCTTATGTAAGAAAAAAATCTAAACCTAGAATATGGGCTTTCATAGCTTCAAAAACATAAAAAGAGCTCGCCAGCTTATAAAGAAATAAAAGGAATTTTTAAAAATCAGTAAAACACCAATTAAATAGAAAACAGAAAAACAATGATACACAAAAAAAAAAAAAAAAAAAAAAACAGGCAAAACCAATAGCCTATCCTTGAACAAGGTAAGAACACGGTAGACCTGGATTGGTCAAAATATAAGAAGTAAAGATACAAAAAGAGCAACTCAGCAGATGCAGGTAAACAACCAAGGCAAAGAAGGAAGATGGTGAATGTGGACATCCAGGTTCAGGAAACGCTGAGAGCCCCTAGCAGATGCAGCCAACTGAGCCTCACCGTGGCACACTGCAGCAGCGAAAATGTCAAAAATATAGGACAAAGAAAGAAACCTCCACTAGAAAACAGCAAAGCGTTTACAAAAGCAAACACATCTGCATAACGGCAGATTTCTCTACAGAAACGAAGGTCCAGGAGGGCATGGAATGATGTATTTCAAGTTCTGAGAGGAAATGACTGCCAACCAAGATTATTAGAGTCATGAAGGCCGTCCTTTGGAATTGAAAGGAAAAAAATAAAGACCTTCCAATACAAGCAGAAAGTAAAAGGATTCCTAAGCACAAGGCCGACATTTCAAGAGATACTTAAGCACTCCATGCAGAAATTGAGAGTACAAAAGCTACCGAGTATCGGGGAAGAAAAACAGAGCATCATGAGAACAAAAGGACAGGAACTGGCCATTTCCCTGAATGTAGATGGTCTTAATTCTCCAATGGTCTTTCTGGTATGAGAGACCCAGATTACAACTCTCACGGAACTAAAAAGGAAAAACAAAGTGAAACAGGGGGGTACGGTGGGGAGGGAGGGAGGGGTGGGTAGGGGGAGGGACAGAAGGAGAGTGGGAAAGTCCTTGTCACCTAGACAAGATATGTAGGTGCACAAAATGCTCAACTTCATTGTAAAACTTAAATTTTGCACTCATACATATCAATAAAATGGGGAGAAAAAGATGGAGACTGGCAGGTTGGATTGAAAAAAGGGGGTGGCTGGAGACTTAGCTTAGTGGTTAGAGTACTTACCTAGGAAGGGCAGGACCCCAGGTTCAACCCCCCAGCACTCTATCTGGGAGTGCTGGTGCACACCTGCAGTCCCAGCACATGGGAGACTGAAGCAAGAGGATTGCTATGAGTTCAAGGCCAGCCTGGGCTACATAATGAGTTCAGACTGTCCTGGAATATAGAATGAGAGCTTGGCAAGAAAGAAAGTAAGAAAGAAAGAAAGAAAGAAAGAAAGAAAGAAAGAAAGAAAGGCTATGTAAGTTGTAGGTGAGAAACACACCTCACTGCAAAGATATCAATAGGTTGAAAATGAAAGGACAGACAATGAGATGGATGCAAATGAAATCTGAAAGCTTGGAGGGGTCGTAGTGTTCACAGCTAAGAAAGCAGACTTCAAGTCCAAATCAGTTAGGAGACACAAAGGCCACTACTTATCGAGGAAGTAAATAATTACCAAGACGATACCTTGGCAACTACGTGTGCACTGAATGCCGGCACGCCCAACATCCTAAAACAAGCACTAATCGACGTCACAAGACAAATACACCCTGGAAGAACTACAGTGTGTGACTTCAGTACTGTACCGTCACAAATAGACAGGTTACCCAGCCGAAAAATCAACAAAGAAGTGTCAGAGTGAACTCCACTACACCAGTGGTCTCAAGCTTGTTGGCACCAGGAACTGGGTCAGTTGAAAACTGTTTTCCCAAGAATAGGAGTGGAGAAGCAGATGTGCTCCCTCCACACCAGATGCTGGAGACTAGCTTTGAGGTGGCAGGAGCAGCTGGAGGAGAGGAGGGAGTGAGGCTCCACCTCCTGCCACCCAGTAGTGGCATTTGAACCCAGCAGGAGCCCTCTGGCAGGAGGCGGCTCCTAGCTGGATGCTCACCTCATACATGCCATTCATCCAAGGCCACTGACTGGTACCAGTCCATGGAGCAGTGGCTGGGGACTCTTGCCATACATATATCAAATGGACTTAACAGAATTTTACGGAATGTTTGATCGAACATGTAGAGGATGCAAATTCTTTTCCACAACTCATGGAACTTTCTCCAGCATGGATCCCATTTTAAAATATAAAGGCAAGTCTTCAGATTTACAAGCAATTCTAAACACTCTCATGCATCCTATGAGATCAAAATAAAATGAGAGGAGTTGGAGGAATGGCTCAGTGGGTTAAAGCACTTGCCTACCAAGTGCTTAAATAAGCACTAAGAACCTGGGTTTGATTGTCCAGCACCACATAAGCCAGGTGTGGTGGTGCACACCTATAGTCCCAGCACATGGGAGGCTGAGACAGGAGAGTTGCTGTGAGCCCAAGGCCAGCCTGGGCTCCATAATGAGCTCAGGACCAGTCTGGGCTACAGAGTAAGACCCTGTCTCAAAAAAAAAAAAAAAAAAAAAAAAAAAAAAAAAAAAAAAAAAAAAAAAAAAAAAAAAAAAAAAAAAAAAAAAAAAAAAATGGAATGAGAGCAGGAATCAACAACAGAAACTACAAGAACTTTACAAACGCAGTGAGATATAATATAATACATGTTGAATGATCTGTGAATTATTGAAGAAATTAGTGTGGATCCACCACCCAAAAAAAATAGTAGAATTGAATGGGAACAGAAGCACACATACCAAAATCTGTGGGATGCAACAGAGGTAGTTCTGAGAGGGAGTTTGTAGCTACAAGAGCCCACCCAAAAAAAAAAAAAAAAATCCAAGAGCTCTAAAATCACCTAGTGATTCTCCATAAAGTCTTGGGAAAGATAAATAAATTGAATCAAAAACCAATGGAAATAAAGAAATAACAAAAATCAGAACTGAAATCAATGAACTAGAGCACAAAGGAAGAACTACCAATGGCACAGAGTCAGTTCTCTGACAGGAAAAACAAGATTGGTAGACTCTTGGCAAAAATAAAATGTATGAGATCCAAATTAATGCAAGCAGAGATTTTTAAAAAGGAGATAATGTAACGGATATCACCGAAACTTAGATAGTATTTGTGATTGTGTCATAAACTGTATCCCAATAAATTGGAAAATCTGGGAGAGATGGATAAACTTCTAGTCACATATCACTTAACGAAAGTGAACTAAGATGATATAAAAAAATAACTAGAGAGTAGTAGCAAGCTATGGTGTTGGAATAGTAACAAGAAATCTCCCAAGAAAATTACACCACTGATGAATTTTACCTGATCTCTAAAGAACTAGCATCGATGTGCCTCAAGATATTCCATGAAACCACATGGGAAAACGTTTCTAAATTTGCTCTATGAAGCCAGCATCACCTGGGTACCAGATAAAGACACAAGAACAAAAAGTGAACTTCAGGTGAACATCCATGACTGACTTAGCTACTTACTGGTTGTTGGGACAAAATACCTGACATCTACAATTTAAGGAAGGAAAGATTTACTTTGCTCACAGTTTTAGAACATCTTGCATGGTTCATTGATGGGTGGCTGGCAATGGGGGACGCACATGGCAGAGTCTGGAGAACTGCTCACCCAGTTAGAGACACAAAACCAAGTGAAGCGGGAGTGAATGGATATCTGGAGACTCAACTTTCTCAGGAAGAAGTTATAACAATGCTTCTTCTTCTTTCCTTTACTTAGTTGAAGCTGTCAGTTGAGACCCCACATGTGGGGTGAGTGCCCGTCCCTAGCTTCCTGACCCACAACTCAATAGCATAAACTTGAATGCCCTACCCTGAGTGCCCCCCAATCTCAACAAACTAACACAGCCTCTCTAGGTCAAACCCCAAACGTGTACCCCTTCCAGCCAGGCCCCATCTCCCAACAACATACAGGCCCACAGCTATCCTATGACCTGCAAACACAGATAAGGCTCTTGGGACACTCCAGATCCAAACCATGACCACAGTGAACGTACCATACCCGTAAAAATCCTCTGCAAAATGTTTGCAAACTGATTTAAGCACCACTCTGAAAGCTACTACCCTGGGATCAAGTTGGTTTTATTCTAGGAATGCAAGGATAGTTCAACATCTTTGCAAGTCAATAAGCATGATATCCTACACAAATAGAGTCAGGATAAAAATCACAAAATCACCTTGATCAACACAGGAAAAAAAACCTTAGAAAAAGTCAACATAACTTCATGGTCAAAATCTTAAAGAAACCAGGTAGAGAAGAATCTTACCTCGTGTACTGAAGGCCATAATAACAACTCCACAGGCAATATCATTCACAATGAGGGAAATATGAAAAATTCTGGAATTTATGTGAAAGCAAAAAACACTCCAAGTAATTCTTTCCCCCTATAAGTCTGAGAACTGAGAGTCAGGGCAATCCCAGGAAATAATGAGAAATCCTGGTGTAGCACAGTGTGTGATTCCAAACTACACAACAAAGTCAAAGCCACAGTCACAAAAACAACACCGCACGAGCACAAGCAAAGTAGAACAGAGGACCCAGAAACAAACTCACACAACTGCAGTCGTCTGGTGGAGGAGCAAAAACATGGGTTGAAAAAGCTTCATCACCAGTGGTGCCAGGGAATCTGGGAGCCCACAGATAGAAGGTGGTGCTGGGTATTGGTGAGCACTCTAACTGCTGTGCCACTCCTCCAGACTTTATTTTAACACAACAAAGGAAAAAGGCCTTTTCCCAAGGCTACCATAGTGCATTTAGACAGATAAACTTTCAAGTCGAACACATACACATAACAAAAGCTCTTAAATAAAAGGCACCTATGAAAAACATTGCTTCACAGATGGCAATAACCAAAATGATTCAAAAGAAAGACACAAATTTGAGATGAAGTAAAACTACCTTCATTTACTGAAAGCATGACACCGTGTGCGCACATGGCAATCCTAGGGAAAGAAATCCAGACGCTTCTGGGACCAGCGAGCAACTTTACAAGTTCAATCTAAAAAACACATACACCTGTATGTGTCTGTGTGTCTGTGTGTGTGTATATCAACTACATTTTAGAATGAATTTATTAAAAAAATGAATTTAGAATGAATTTATAAAAATCTATCCATCTTTCTTATTTTTGTTAACTTACATAAAAATAAACTGAAAAGAAGTGCAAGACCTTCCCATTAGAACCACAATTTTTTTTTCCTGAGAAATACGTAATAAAGCTCAGTGAGCGGCCAGGTGTGCCGAGCTGGACGGATCGGGCTGCCCCGTGTTGAGGGGTCAAGCTCACTCACCCGGAGCATGGTCTCTCGTATCCCAAGGGGCAATTTGGAAGAAAGGGAAAATTGGAACTTAAAATTAACATGGAAGTCCAAAGGACCCAGATTACCTTCAGCAAGTTTAGCGGAGAGCAGGGCTGGAGGACTTGAGTTACTAGACTCTGAAATACTTGAAATCGTGATGGGATGATGTCACAGTCAGGACAGGCATGTGGTAAATGGAGCAGAACTAAAAGTTCAAAAACCAACGTGTCCATCTCATTGCTAAGGCAATTTAATAAGAAGGAAATGCAGCCCTTTCAGTAAACGGCGCAGGGAAAGCCAGCTACCCCCAGAGGGAAAAAAGAAAGCTAGACCCTGACGACCACATGTGAAAATAAGCTCAAAATGAATCCTATCCCTAAATATGAAAGCAAAAACTTAAAACTTTCTAGAGTAACATGTAGAAAACCTTGGATTGTGCTGCCCGCTCTTAAGTAATCCATCAGCCTACAAATCTGAGCTCAACGAGATAGACAGCTTCTCTACCCTCCAAGAGACATCTCACAAAATGAGAACTCAGGCCGTGAGCGAGGAGAAACACCTGTAATCACACACCTGGGGGACCACAGGGGAGACTGACCGAGTACACTGAGAGTGCCCCGCAGCAGGACTGACAGAGCCGAGCTCAGCAGCGCAGGCCTGCAACCCCAGTGCTTCGGGAGGCAGAGGCAGGAGGATTGCAAGTTCAGTCCCACTCTGGGCATTTTAGTGACTCAGAGAGACACTACTTCAAAATAAAAGATATAAAATGGTGTCTCAGTTACTTTTCTGTTGCTGTAACTCAATACCTGACATCCACACACTTAGAGGAGGAAAGGTTTATTTTAGCTCATGGTTTCAGAAGGTCACAGTCCATTCGGGGGCAGCTGACAGCCATGGAAGTACATGGCAAAGGCAGAAAGGTGGAGGCAGCTTCTCACATCACACACAGGAAGCCAGGTCAAGATGAGTTGAGACTAGTCCTCCCAAGAAGGCAGGAAGCAGCTTGTGTGTCCTTCCAGGTCTCCTCCCAGGGATCAGCCCCTCCTGGATCCAGGCGTGGAAGGTGTGGTAAACCTCCACTACACGCTGCTAATCCTAATTTATACACTGTTAATCCAATTTACACTCCTGTAATCCACCCCTCCAGACTAGGCCCCAAATCTCCCAACAGCACATGGTTACACAGACAATCTATAACATTCAAATACCTGAGACTTTTGGGCGACACTCCCGATCCAAACCACAATAAATGATATGGGACGTAGTTCCAAGCAAAGGCCCTGAGTTCCACCCGTGGCACCACCCATACACACAGATGCTAATGTAACCAAGCCAGTAAAAACAGGCAAAACTTCCAAAGAGAAAGTTCTCCTAACAAGAGACATGCATGGTTAATAAACACATGAGAAGCCTGTAGAGCCTGAGACTCAGGGGTCATATGAAATGGTGCAGCCAACTTTAGAACACGGTTCATGAGAGGCTTTATAAAAATTAAATACACACTTTCCAAGTGATGTGTACATTCCCACACACACTCCTTCCACATTTTGTATTCACACAATAATGCCACTTCTTGGTTTTTATTCAAGGGGAATAAAAACAGGCTGACACACAAACAGCACGTCATAGCCTTATTGATGGCACTCAAATGCGGTAGTCAAGTCAGTTGTCCATCAACTAAGGGGTAGATGAAACAGACTGGGTGTGTCCAGTGTCCAAGCACTGGAATACAACTCGGTCATTAAAAGCGACAAGTGGTTGATGTGAACAGGTGTGCTGATGGCTCCTGCAGTGTCACCGAAAGAAGCAGATTCAAAAGGTGACAACCCACATGATCTTTTATATCACCCTCCGGAAGATGCAAAACTCATAGGGACAAAGATTGGTCAGGGTTTGGGCTGGGCTGGCTTTTAAATAAGAGGCTGCCTGGCGCTGGGGGTCTTCGGGGACCTGGGGTGGTGACCTGTTTCATCTCCCCACCGCTCTGACTACATGGCCAGTTTGCAATGTCTGCACCTGTGAAGGTGAGGGGCTAGTTTGTCCTAAGGGTGCTGGTCCTATGCGGAGCCTGGTGGGCGCTGGCCTTGCTTGTAGCCGCATCACCCAGTGTCCACCTCTGTCCTCACTAGGTGCTCTCTACAGCTGCAGGCCCACGCCTGCATCCCAGGCACACTTTCTTGAGGGCTTGTGCCTATGGGCATAGGCCCCACCCAAGCCAAATAAACTTATCTCAGTGGCCCCATCTCCAAGCAAGGTCACTTTCCCAAGCACTGGGGCTCGGGTCTCAACACATGAATCGGCAGGAGTAGGGTACCATCAGCCCCTAACCAAGACCTAGCTCAAAATGAAGAGAGGCCTCTTCCCTGGGAGAAGAAGTGAAGCCGAGCCTGGGAGCCCACGCTGTTGTCCCAGCCCTCCAGGTGGCTACAGGAGGAAGGGTTCAACTTGGACCCCAGCTGGGCATCTTGGCGATTTAAGGAGACCCTGTTTGGAAGTAGAACATAGCAAAAGGCCTGGGATATGGCTCAGCAGAAGGCTTGATCCTCAGGAGAAGGAGGAGGGGAGGGAGGTAGGGAGGGAGGAAAGGAGGGAAGAAAGAAGTGAGGGGGGACAGCCGGGCACCCCTCATACAACCCGCTACCAGAGACGGCTCCTCTGGCGAGCACTGAATCCCGGGGAACCCCACCCTGGCACTCCTTGGCTCAACAACCTTCCTTCCCAGGCCCAGAAAACCTTTCCAGCTCCCTACCAACAGACCACAAGGCCCAACAGGCACCAGCCTCCAATTACCACCTGCCCGAGGCCTCCACCACAGCTCACTGAACTTCCACAAACAAGGGCCCTGGAGCCCGAGGTGTGGCGGAGCTGGGCCCCTGAGGCTGGAGCAGGCCAGCTTCCTGGCACCCCCCAGGGGAACAGCCTCTGAGGCAGCTCTGCCAAACCCAACCCCAGGAAGGTGGCTTCTCCGATTTTAATTGAATGTTTTCAAATTTTGTGCAGGAGCCCGGAGGCAATGTTCTCTCGGAGGGCATGGTTTAACAAATTGGAGGAAAAGTCAAGTAAATGAAAGGTTTTCTCTTTCTCTCTCGCTTCTCATTATACTTTTGGTACGTCCAGGACAACTTGTTGGAGAAAGGACAGGAACTTTCTGCAAAGATCCAGGCTCGCCCATAGCACAAGGGGCCCGGTGCCACTTCCCATGAGGGTCAGGAGCAGGTGAAATCCGGACCCAGCACTCCTGGGTGGCGCCTCCTCCCAGTCCAGGTGCTCCTGACATATGTGCTCGCCAACCCACTTAAGCGTTTTTAATTCACAATGATAGACAAATGGATGGTTGGGTGGCTGGGTGGGTGGGTGGATGGTGGGTGGAATGGAGGGATAGGTGGGTGGGTGGATGGGTGGATGGATGGGTGGGTGAATGGAAGGACAAGTGGGTGGGAAAAATGGATAAATGAGTAATAAAAATTAGCACAGTGAAGAAAGTTCTGTAGGCCTGTCATACAACAGGGCCCAAAGGTCAGGTCCCTGCTCCCCAGAGTACACAGTTCACATGTACGGACACACATGCATGTGCATACATGCACAGCACACAAAATCATACCACACACACAGGTACAAACCACATACCACATGACCATTTAAGATACACACCATTAGCACCACCACTAGGTAGCAAGTTCCTGGGAACAGAATGTTCCCTCCTGGACAAGGTTGGGGAGGCTGCTGAGATTGAGGAAGTTTAACGGCTCACGGTCTCCAGAAGTTCCTGACACTCACTGGAGGCCTCAGGCCCCTGCCCACAGGCCCCTGCCCACGGACAGAGAGCAGTGAACAACTGCCCAGGGGGAGGTTCTCCTACCAGCTGAGCCGCCCACCAGCCATGCAGAGGGCTTCGGGCTCCGGAGTCGGGGTGCAGCTGCCTCTGAGATATCCATGTTCCTGTGGGTGACCCCTCACTCGTGCTCCTGTAAGTAGCCCCAGGACAGGAGGGAGGCAGGACCCGTGGGTAGAACAGGAGCTGGTCTGTTGCCTGCCAGTGGCAGGAGTAAGTGCTGAGGCGCCCCATGTCATCACAGGAGTAGGGGGGAGGTTCGACATCCACAAACTCCTGTATGTTTAGGGACAGGGAGCACAGAGTCTACAAAAAAAAATCAAGTAAAAGTTTGTTGAAGAAAACAAAAGAGAAAAGAAAGGCTTTGGGCTGAGAAGCGGAGAGGGGACTGGTGCTGATGTCCACCAGAAGAGAGAGAGAAGAAAGGAAGCTCTTGGGCAAAGCCAAGGGGGGCCCAAGCAGGGTGCAGGGGGTATTTCTGGTAGCCCTCCCTCTCCGGGACCAAAGGCAGCCGGCCGTGGGATGTTCCTGGGCGAGAGTCCTTCTTTGGAGCTGTACATGCAAACAGAACAAACCCAGGACTGAAACACGTGAACTACTTAGTCTGGGGAAAATGAAAAGCAACCTCAACCGAAAAGCAGCCTCTGGGAAGCTTCCCGCAGGTGCCCCCCCAACCCCCAGTGTTCCTCCCTGGTTCCTTGGCTGCCAGGAAGGTCAGCCCAGAGGGGGACTGCAAATTTAACCCCAGCCTGGGCCACTTAGCAAGACCTTATCTCAAAATACAAACAAAAGGACCTGGGGAACTATTACAGCTCAACACAAAAGCCCTGGGCTTGGTCCCTGGAACCTCCCCCAAACACACACTGAGAATGGGAAAAGACAGGTGGGTGTCCTGTGTCGCCCCGGAAGAGGCCTGGCAGCCCCTCCACAACATCTCTGGCGTGTCCCGGGCTTGACGTCTGTCGACGCACTGTGCGTGGGAAACTGCCGATGCAGAGCAGAATCCCTGCCTAAGAGCCAGGAGGACAGAGTTAGTGGCTTTGGAACCAAATGTTCTCATCTGTCTCCTCTGAACATGTGCTCCGGGTAGCATTAACATAACTAAACAGAACCCGGTACGTGCATATTCATGGCGACATCCGTCACAGTTGCCAGGAGGTGCAAAGAACCCAATGTTGGCCAAGGGACGGAAGGACAAGCCGGTGTGGTCCATCCACGGATGGCCCCTGCTCAGCATGCGAAGGAGAGAGGCCCAGGTCCAGGCCACAACTCCAAGGAGCCCTGAAAACACCCTGCTGAGAGAAATAAGCTGGGTACCAGGGACAGGCATCGTGGGGTTCCCTTTGTGTGTGTCCCTTGCCCAACCCTGGGACAGAATACCTGACGCCTACAGCTTGCGGGAGCAGAGGATTGTTGTGGTTCATGGTTTCATAGCCCGAAGCCAAAACGGCAAGGGTGGAAGAGGTCGGCAGAGGACAGCTGCTCACCGGATGGCAGCCAGGAAGCAGACGGAGCAGGGAGGAGCTGAGGACAAGAGCGCACCCCGCAGGCCACACCCCACTCACCTCCACCCGGCCCCCACCTGCCGTCGGCACCATCAGCCACCAGCCCAGCCACGAGGGAGACATTTTAGATCTTAGACTTGACGCCACAGGTATGAGAGGCTGGAGCCTGCCAGGCCGTAGAGACAGCAGTGGGTAAGTGGCTTCCCAAGGCTGGGGAGGGAAGGAGCTAGGACGTTGCTCGTGGGAACAGTTACTCCGAGGTGATGAAAACGTTCAGGATTGGACAGCAATCGCAGTTATACCACTGTGAGAAAGAACTAACCATCACTAGGGGCAAATGTTATTTATTTTTCCCCACTGTTTTATTAATTTACAAATGTAATACATAGTATTTACAATGAATTTGGGTGTTTCGTACATCTACGTATCACATCGACTTTACAATCCCTTCCCATTTTCTACCCTCCCTCCCCCTCCCTGTCCCTTCCCTTGGCTCCGGCTATCGTATGGTTCCAAAGAATGTCTGTGTTCTGTGTTTTCCAAGTCAGAGAAACCATACAGTGTTTAACATATTAATCTTCCTCACCTAAGTCATTTCACTGAAGTCATCACTCTACGTCAGCTTCCTATTCCTCGAATGGGTTCGCAGTAGTTAAATCTTGATGCAAATGTTACTTACTTTAGTGCAATCAAAGTGATCCCTAGCGATGCAGTGTGTGTAGCGTTCTTTGTAAACCCTGGATGATGTGATCCACTCCTTACCCTCCATACTTTCCCATAGGGGTCAGTATTGTGTGTGTGTGTGTGTGTGTGTGTGTGTGTGTGTGTGTGTGTGGTACTAGGAATGTGGTACCAGGCCTTCACACTGAACTACACACCCAGATCGTGTTTTTAACTTCATATTTTGAAGCAGGGTCTTACTGAGTCTCTAAGCTGCCCAGGTTGAGCCTGGGCATTCTCCTGCTACAGTTTCCTGCAGTGTTGGGATTACAGGCCGGCACCACCAGGCTGGGCTTGGGACAGGTGTTCTTATCCTAATTTATGAAAGAACTGAGGACACAGAGCTGGGAGCGGCTTCCGGTGAGGAAGGGTCCAGTGGGAGCCAGGATCTCTAATGCCCAGAGCCACGCAGGGACTCGACAGGCCCTGTGGTCCTGACAACAGGAGGGGCTGTGGGCAGTCACCCAAGGTCAAAAGGCTGAGTAAGCCACCCAGGGAAAGAGGCAGAGATTCCATCACTGGAAAACACCTTGCAGGTCGTCTAGACCAACCGCCTCCGTCTGCCATGCTTCCATCCTCCCATCCGTCGTCCCCCCACCCTTCCTCCCACACATCCACCCATCCAGCCACCTGCCCATCCATGCACCTGCCCATATGGCCTTTCATCCATCCTCTCACCGTGGACCCATACACCTCTCCACACACCTGTCTGTCCCTCAGCCACCTGCTCATTCTGAGGGCACTTGTGTGGGCTTTGGGGGCAGATAGCACAGTGAGAGCCTTCCGGACTCTAGCAATGCATGTGTCGTGTGCCAGGAGAAGTGCCAGCGCTGTTAGGAGTTAGGACAGAAGCCACTCCGGTGAGCTCAGCATGGGCATGGTGGGTATCCCTTCTGCCCCACCCTCTCTTTGTCCCTTGACACAGATGAAGGATTCTCCCCTCTTCTACATGAGGGTCAGGTCATCTTCTTGGATCCACATGGCACCTTCTTGGCCTGGGCCATGGTTCCTGGCCTCCGCTAATCCTCGCCTCCTGCCCTGGGCGCTAGGCAGCCTCCCCCCAGAGCCTCCAGAGCATCAGCCCTGAGGGGCAAGCTCAGAGCAAGGGAGCAAGCGAGCGGGTAGACATTGCAAGGACAGGCTCTGCCGCAGCCTCTGCTGGCCTCCCTGCCTTGGACAGGCCCTTCCCGGCCCTCCCACCCCCGGGCTCACACAGGGGTCTCACCGTCAACAGCCCATGGAGGGAGAAGGGGCAATGCGGGCAGTGGATCACAGACCCGCTGTGCCGGGATTTGTCCATGAGCTCTTACACGGCCTTGTGTGGACATGTGAACAAGACACTCACAGAACACACACATATACACATACACCCCGGGAGGAGCTGGCTGTCACTGGGGTGTAGAGCCATGTGCCCAGCCCTCCCACAGGCTGCAGGAGGAGCCCCCAAGCCCCATCTGGGAGCTCAGGCCCATGACAGGTGTGAGGCTGGCAGCCGCCAGGCAGCACCTATCAGGGCATAAATTATGACTTGTGCAGCCCGGTGCCTGTGGGAGCGGCACGGGAGCAAGGCAGCCTCGGACATTCTGGGCCCAGAGTAGGAGTCGGATGAAGGACTAAGTAAGAAATGCAGTCATTTTCTCTCCTTTTCTTTTGTGTTTTTTCTTTAATATTAAGGGTCAAGCGGAAGGCCTTCACTCTCAGCTAAGCCCCAGACCATTTGCTAGCTTTGATTTTGAGGCAGGCTCTTGGTAAGCTGCTCAGTTACTCAGGTGGGGCTTGAGCTGGTGATTCTCCTGCCTCAGGCTCCCAGAGAGCTGGGATGACAGAGGTGTGCTCCCCTTTCGAAGGAGGCCTGCTCACTGCTATGGGATGCCACGCGTACACAGGGGGCCTGGAACAGGGCGGGGGAGAGTCTCTCCCCTTCTGCTCTGGTCTGTCCCCTTCTCTTCTCTTCCCCTCCTCCCCAGCCAGTGCCACCCTGCCCTGGTGCTGTGGCCCCTCAGGACCCCGCTGCTCCCCTGTGCAAGTAGCCCCAAGGTCATCTCTCTGTCTCACAGTCCTGGGTCAGCCCAGAGCAGTGAACGGCTCTCAGCCCAAAGTAAGTCGGTCCCTTCCCTGCCACGCTCATCACCCTAGAATCCAGACACCATTGGTCTCCCTGCCAGGCTCCCTGGCCCTCCCTGGATGTGGTGGCCAGCAGGGAAGGTCCAGGTACTCTGGTGCCCTGGCTGGGACCCAGGAGAGGCAGCCCCATGCCGAGCTGGTCTTCAGAGGTGCCCTTCCTCCTCTTGGGAAATGATCCCAGCCCCCGGCTGAGCCAGCACCCTCCTACCTGAAGGCAGGGGCAGAAGCCTAGTGCAGGGCCCCTCCTGGCTGCCACCTTTGACCCTAACTCACCTCCCACTGCTGCCTAGGCAATAAGACTTGGGGGCTCAGGGGACTCCCCCAGCTCCTCACAGTAGATGGAGGTCAGCAGAGGGGGTGCCACAGCCAGCCATGTGGCCCTCTGGCCCCTCCCCAAAAGGGCCCAGGGAAGGAGAGTCCTGGAGCAGGCCTGAGCATCTCTGCCCAGCCATTGGGGGCTGCTGTAGGTCATGTCCCTGGACCCTGGTTCCCAGGTCTTCTGGGCTCCGGCCCAGCTCCTCGGCCTCCTGCCCAGCCAGTGCCCAGAGAGCACCTGACTTAGCAGGCCTCAGGCTTTGTGGGGTTGGCAGGGGCTGAAAAGAATGGCTGGTTATTATTCCTGCCGTGTGTTGAGAAATCTCTATAAAGTTTTACAGCCACAAATGCAAGAAGCGTGCGTCAGTGCTTCCCTCCCTCCCCATCCCCCAAATCCCCCCTTCTGCCCACTGTCCACACCCCAGGCCCGAAGGCAGTGGTGCTGAGTCCCTCGGGCAGGTGGCGGCACCCGCAGAGATGGGCACCCATGTTCCTGCAGCTTCCTGCCTGTCCCTGCCAAAGGTTCCCTGGAGACAACCCCTCTGTGGGCCTCTGAAGGGGCCAGTCAGGCCAAGCCCCCAGGTGCTCGGTCACAGGGCAGGCCACGCAGAGCCCTTTCCACGAAGCACAAGGAACCATGGCTGCATAAGCAAACTCGGGGACACACAGAGGACTGGCGGGGACCCCAGTGGGCATGGACATGCATGGCCACCCAGCCCTGCCCACGAGGCCCAGCTGGCCGCGTCCAGCTGCAGCCTTCTGTCGTGGTGAGGGAGGCCTGGCATGGTGCCACTAGGCCCCAAGACAAAGACAGAGAGTGCGTGGCTGGAGGGAAGGAGGCACTTGTGTGGGTGGTCCAACGATACTGTGATTTGGATCTGGAATGTCCCCGAAAGTCTCGTGTGTTTGGATGTTATGAATTGTCTGTGGAACCCTGTGCTGCCGGGAGATTGGGGCCTGGCCTGGAGGGGTGGTCTATAGTCATGATGATTGGATTACAGGTGTATGTTGGGGGCTTGCCACACCTTCCACACCTGGAAGGGGCGGAATACTGAGGCTGGACCAGGGGCACATCACAGGGATGGGCCTGGAAGGATACATAAGCTGCTTCCTGCCTTCCTTATG
This sequence comes from Ctenodactylus gundi, assembly GCA_004027205.1. Classification (NCBI taxonomy): domain Eukaryota; kingdom Metazoa; phylum Chordata; class Mammalia; order Rodentia; family Ctenodactylidae; genus Ctenodactylus; species Ctenodactylus gundi. The sequence goes on from PVKB01001212.1 coordinate 195,902, forward strand.
AGCTGAGACCCGCCTCGCCTTGACCTGGCTTCCTGTGTGTGATGTCGTGAGAAGCCGCCTCCACCTTGGCCTCTGCCGTGCACTTCCATGGCTGCTGGCCGCCCCTGAATGGACTGTGACCTTCAGAAACTGTGAGCTAAAATTAACGCCCCCACCCCGCCCCCATTTGTGGATGTCAGGTATTGAGTCATAGCATTGGAAAAGTAACTGAGACAGATAGTGCAATCAGGTGCCTTTTAAAATACATGGAGGCTGGGCCTGGAGGTACAGGCCTGTCATCCCAGTGCCCTGGGAGGCAGAGGCAGGAGGATTGTAAGTTTGAGCCCAGCCTGGGCAACACAGTGACTTCATAAAATCCCATCTCAGAATCAAAAATGAGCTGGGAATGGAGCTTGGCTTGAAGGCTGAGCTCGACCCCTGGTGACCCCAGCAAATACATGTCTTCCTCCAGCAGAAAGGAGCGGAGAGGCCTTGATCCTCAGGTTGCAGCAGCACGGACAGGGGTGGACAGGCCAGGAACCAGGGATTTTGTTGTATCTATGAAAGGAGAGATGTCCAAGGTGTCCCATCCACTGCTGGGGAGGGAAATGGCAGATCCCCAAGTCCTTGCTTAGCTGGCTCATGGGTGCAGACGCAACTGGGGTGGGAGCTCGGAGGAGGAGCACTGGCCAGGCGGCCTCGGCAGGCCGCCTGGAGGGCTGCAGGTCCTGGGGCTCGGCAGTTTGTAGGTCTTACTTCTAGGAGGCCGTGGAGGTCTCGGGGTGAAGATCTGAAGAGGAGAAAGATCGCTTCACGTGTACGAGGAGGAGAGGAGAAGCTCCCACGCTGACACAGGTAGGCCCAGAGGCTGCTGCCTGTCTCAGTCATCAGAGGCTGTCGCCAACCTGCCACCTCCAGCCTGCTGGGCCAGACCCTCACCTGCCCACCGGTCTCACTAAGGAAACATAATGTACTCCAGAGGGAAGAACTTGACTTACTGCCTTATGACCGGGCCATGGGGAGAAAGTGGACCCACGGGAGGACTCCATCAGTTACCATCCAATATTCAGAAGGCAGCGTGAGCTAGTCAACACTATTATTACCACGTGAGAAATATGACCCTTATAATAATATGAGATTTTCAACACCTTGTTATAACATGAGCTATTCAGTCCCTTACAATAAAAGTGCCTGTGCAGTAGGTGACAGTGCCCTGTGTCGGGCCGGTGCAGACCTGGGCTAGAGCAGGCTGACCGCGCCACCATTCAGTAATTAGGTACACTCGATCCTGCTCCAACAGGACATTTTCAGTGCATCCTGGATAGGTTGGGGTGCAGCCCCATTGGATGTTGAGGAATGAGGATCTGACACAGATCTGAGGGTCACGGATCAAACGTGGAGATCATCAATGTGCAATGCCATCCAGGACTCCAGGATCATGGCAGGAGGTGATGATGGACAGCAGTGCCAAGGAGACGCCTCTCTAGAAGGAGTTCTCACTCCTGGTGGAGTCTTAGAAAGCTGATCTCATGGGTGCAGAGAAGAGGAGGGTGGTTATCAGAACCTGGGAAGGAGAGAAGAGGCCAAGGTGGGTGGGAGAGACAGGTCAACCACCAGGAAGTGTGTCAGATAGGAGGGTGTGCAGCGGCACGAGGGGGTAGGACCGTCTCCCACAGAGCACTATGAACCTCAACATAGAAGGCGCTGAATGCCTTGGAGTCCCCAGAAAAGACTGACGCAAGCCAAAGGTGACAGATATGCGGATTTTCCTTAGTCCGTCCCTCCCAGCATGCGACGAATCGAACTATCATACTGCTCCTTCCATATCCTCAAATATCATATGCCAGTTCAGAAATCACGAAAGAATCCAAAATTGGTGTAAACCTGAAGCAACAGGAGAGGAATGAGCCGGAGGACTCTGAGTCAGGGACATGAAGGTGTTACCCACGGTGCAGCTCCAGATGACAGAAACACAGGCCAAGACCCCCCATGAAAACATCGTGATTTTCAAGTCCCGCTGTGAGGTCCCTTTGTGGAACATCTATTTCCCAGTTTTCAACAAGAGATCCCAGGGTGAGCCAGAGGCAAGGGCAAACAGAGTCTAGAGTCAAAGCTGGCACCCGAGCCAGACTCAGATGTGGCACAGGTGTTGGAATTGCCAGGAGCAGCTGTAGATGGCACTGATGAGGCCCTAGTAGGAAAGCTGGGCAGTGTGTGAGAACAGACAGGCAATGTCAGCACAGAGCTAGGAACAGTGGGAACCAAAAGAAACAATGAAAATTAAAACCACGGGACAGAACTGTCTGTCACAGGCCAGCTAGGGAGGTGGGATGGGAACAGAGGAAGAGTTTGTGAGGCCGAAGTGAGGGAGAAAGTGAGGGAGAAATATGTCCTTAGACAAACAGAAACTGCAAGAGTCTGTCGACGGTAGGAACAGTCTTCAGTCAACAGGAAAGGACGTTCTCCAGAGAGAAGGAAAGTTAGGGGTCAGAAACGCAGCTGCATGAGGAATCGGAGCACACCAGAGAAAAAGCAAGCAAAGGTAACATCGGTTATGTGTGTTTCTCCCTCGTCACTTGCTTAATAAACACCTTCTGTCTTAGTTGCATTTTGCCACGGGGGCACCACTTAAGGGAGGAAAGATTTGTTTTAGCACACAGGTCAGAGGTCACTGTCCATTCGTGGGCAGCCGGCAAGGGTGGCATGGCAGAAGGGTCTGGTGGAGACCAGCTGCGCATGGCATCACAAGGGGAAGGATCTGGCTTGGGGAGAAGCTAGGCAGTGTGTATCCCTCTAGGCCACACCCCCATCACTGCCACACCCTTAGCAATCTGCCCCACCCATCCAGCTGCACCTCCTAACAGCATGCGGCATCCACAGATAATCCAGGGCACCCATATTCAGGAGGCTTTGGGGGACTTTCCAGGTCGGAACCGTGACACCTTCAAGTAGCGAGAGCAATAAGGCGTTGGGTGGTCACAGCACACAGCGGAACAGCGTGCACAGGAGTGGTTCTGTAGAAGCGGAGTGGGAATGTGTGACCCCCAGTCACACGCCTCGTGACGCCGTCTCTGAAGCGAGACAGAGGCCCTGAAGGTGGACTTGGGGTACTCATGCCTTCATATTGAAAACTATGGGGAAACTGCTGTTTTAAAGGAATATAATCGATTTATGAACAAAGAGCAAAAATGAGATCCTATAAAATTCTCAATTAAAATCAGAGAGGAAGGTCAGTAAAAGGGAGGAAATTAAAAGTAGAAACAAAAGGTAAACGTCATGAACAGAGAATTTGTGAATATGGTTGATGCTAATAGAACCGTGTCAGCAACCACCTCCAACGTGAATGGCCTGAGTGTGCGATTGGAAAATCAGACCCTGGCTGAGGACGTTAAAGGAGAGAGAGAGAGAGAGAGAGAGAGAGAGATCCATCTTAAATATAAAGACATAAACATGTTAAAAGTAGAGGGATGGAGAAAGATACTCCAAGCTAACATTGGCCACAAGAAAGCTTGGCTAGCTATAGTGACTTCAGGCAGAGAAGAAATGACCACAGCAAAATGTATCACAGATAGAGGTGTCCCATAATGATAAGGGGGCTGATTCTCCCCCAGTAGAGGAGTCCTTAATGTGTATTCCTAACACCTTAAAAGACAGAGTGGTCAAAACATGGGAGAGGAAAAGCCAATAGGAGTACTGGGAGAAGCAGACACCATCCACCCTCAGAGCTGAAGACTTTAACACCCGCACCAGTAATTGATGGTCAGAGCGGGCAGAGGACCATTGGGAGGTGGTCGGACTGAGCTCCTCCATCAATCAACTGGCTCTAATTGACGTTTATAGACCGCTTCACCCGACGACAACCAGACACACACTCTCCTCCAACTCACAAGGGACATTAACCAAGATAGACATTCTGAGCCATAAAGCACACCTCAACAAACTTGCTACAGCATAAATCATAGAAAGCATACTCTCAGCCCGCAACAGAATGAAACCAGAACTCAGTAGCAGAAAACTACCTGGAAAACTCCCAAAAATCTGGAGATTTAACAGCACACTGCCAAGGAACACATGGGCCAGAAAAAAAAATCTCGAGAGAAATTTTTAAGTAGTTGGGAGAAAATCCAAATATAAATGACTGGAATTGTGGGGATGAGGCGAAAGTAATGTTTACAAGGAAATTTATAGCATTGAGTGCATATGCTAGGTAGGAAAATCTGACATTCCTATTCTAAAATTCTACCTTGGAAAACCCCAAGAAGAAGATAAACCAAAGTAGGCAGAAGGGAAGACTAACAGGATTAGAGCAGGAATCAGTGGAATTGAAAATAAGAAGCCGGTAGAGGAACATCAATTGAGCTAAGAGCTGGTACTTTGCGAAGACCCGTACAAGTGGCATAGCTCTAGCAGGTTAATCAAGAAATAGACACGTCGTTGACGTCAGAAACAGAAGAAGAGGCATCACTACTGCCCCACGGGTATAGGCGGATACCAAAGGGACGTTTCGAATGACACTCTACACCTCCCGACCAGGAATCAGGTCAAATATTTTGCTACTTCTCTTCATTGTACTACGGGATATCCTCAGTAACGTAATGGAAGGAGATGACATGGTGACCTATATGGAACACCCTAACTCAGGGGTCTCCAAACGCTGGTCTGTAGCAGGTCAGGAGCCCCGGGCTCTGGCAGGAGGCCATGCGAGTGAGCCAGCGAGGCTTCATCTGTCCTTACAGCTGGTTGCCATCACGGGCACTACTGCCTGAGCTGTGCTGCTTATCGCACCAGTGAAACTGGTTCATGGCGCCCAAAAGTAGGAGACCACTGCTCTCAGGAAAAACAAACACCCCTTTGGAACTAGAAAATCCTAAAGCAAGGTTTTAGGGCACAAGGCCAATATATGAAACTCATTGCTCCCCTACGTGCATTATGCATGAGCCTCAGGCTAGTGGAATATGAAATGAAAGATGTGTCACTCGTGCTAGCGCCAGAGCAGAAGAAGGTTAGGTATAAATGAAGCAAAGTTGGCACAGAATGTATGTGCAGGAAAGAAAACATTGATGGAGGAAGTCAAAGTCCAAACAAAGGGGGAGGTGGCCCATCTTCATGGATACAGGACGCACCAGAAAGATGCAGCAGTCGAGAGAACATGATGATGGGGAAAGAGCCACAGAGGACTGGAGTGAGGCAGAAGGCCAGAGACTCATACTCAAACAGGCAGTTGGCCAGTGGCAAGATAATAACAGTAATTCAATGAGGAATGGCCTTCTCAACAAACAGGACTGGATACCTACGTACACCAAAACAAGAGGAAGCATTAAGGCACAAAGCTCCCATTAGTCTCAAAAAGTAACTCACAAACAAGCCAAGATCTAAGTGTTAGATGCAGAACTACAACGTTTCTAGGAGATAGTGAAGGAATACAACTTCAGCCTCAGGGATGACTATTATAGACAGAATACCAAAAGCAGGATTCAGGAAGAAGTCGATGTATCGGATCTCACCATGATGGAAACTTTCTACCCTGAAACACACAATGTGAAGAAACTGAAAACACAAACCCCAGGTCAGGAAACGGTTGTTGCAAAACACCTCTGATAAAGCACTTGAGTCCAAAATGCATAAAGAAACCAGTACACCCGATTTCTCAAAACTACTAAAATCTAACCACAATAAAAAACAATTAAAATGGACAAAAGATGTGAATGAGATAACTCACCGAGTGTACACGCAGATATCAAGTAAGCATGTATGAAGATGCCCAGCACCATGTGTCATTAGGGAATTGAAAATTAAAACAATAATGAGACCCTATTATAAACCTATTAGAATGGCTAACATCCAAAAGGCTGACAGTAATGAGCGTGCATGAGGCTAATCCTTCCTGGCAAGTCACAGAGTGGCAGGGCTGCCCGGGAGTACACCCCCACAGTTGCACACATGGACGAGATACAGTGAGCATCCTCTTGAAGTAGGCTGTGGTTGAGCCTGGGGTGGTCTCCGGGGCAACCACATCCAGAGCTGGGGGGGTGTGGATGGTGACTGGATAGGGAGGGTTCTACCTGCCCCTCTGGAATCACTGCTTAATGGAGTCATGATTTGGTGACATTATTGGCAGAGGGTAGAAAATCTGGAGGTAGGACCTAGTTGACGGGAGTGCGTCACGGAGGCATGGCCTTAGGGACCGGGTCTTGTTCCAGCCCCCTCTTCTCTCTAGTTCCTTGTCCCTCTGTCTCTCTCCCTCCCTGTCCTTCCTTCCCAGTCACCATGGAATGAGCAGGTCTGTCCCACCACGCCCTTCTCCCACAATGTCCCGCCTCACCACAGCTCAGAGGCAGTGGAGCTGCCACCCTGGGCTAAAACCACTGAAACTGTGAGCCAGAATGAACTTGTCACCCTCTGAGTTGTCCTCCTCAGGCATTTTGTCACAGCGACACGAGGGAGGCTGAGTGGCACAGCACAGGATCAGGCATTGTGCCTTCAGAAATCCATTCCCTTTAGAAAGTGGCCTGCAAAGGTTGTACTCGGCGTGCATGCCAGGCTCCAGGAGCTGCTGAGATGCCCTCTGCTAGATGGGCAGAGACACAGACAAGGATACGACTGCACTTCAGAACCCTCCCTGGTGATCCAAAGCCTGAGGGCCCACTACAAAGCTGTTCTGAATATACAGGTACCGAGGAGGCCATGGGAGGACACAGTGGGAGCATCAGAGGTGTAGGTGGACAAGCAGAGACTTGGGGAGGACAGTCAGAAGTGCCAATACTTTCCTGCCCAGGAGAAACTTGAGCCCTTCAAGGAGACAGCTGGACCAAGCAGGCTGACCATTGACCTCATGGAATTGTCACTTGGGGGCTTTGATCAGCAGTATGGTATGGGCACATACAGTTTGCCAACCGGCTCAATAGAAATGTCACTCAGGGGCTGTCAGTCAGGTTCATGGAACTAAAATTCAGGGAGCTGCCAATCAACCACATGGAATTGACACACAGGCGCTGCCAATCAGCTACATCAAATTGACATCCAGGGGCTGCCAATCAGCCACATGGAATTAACAGTTAGGGGCTGCCAATCGGCTGCGTGGAACTGGCACACAGGGGTTGTCAGTCAGCTCCATGGAATTGGAACAAGACACTGGCACATCAGCTTCATGAAATGGGCCCTTGGGGTCTGCCAATCAGCTTAAAGGAATCAATGTCTGTCAATCAACTCCACAGAGTAGACATTGAGAGCTACAAATCAAACTCACAGAACTGGCACTCGGGGGCTGTCATTCAATCCATAGAACTGAAACTCAGAAGCTGTCAGTCAGCCTCACAGAACTGTCACTTAAAGGCTGTCAGTCATCAGCTCCATGGGATTGGTAATCAATCCTTTCAATCAGTAAGCTCCATGGAATTAGTCGTCAATGCTGTCAAAAAGCCCCAAGGAATTGGTAATCAGGGACTGTCAATCGTCTCTATGAAAACGACCCCCAGGGCTGCCACAGCACTCGGGTCTGTCAATGAGCTCCGTGGAATTGACACTCAAGAGCTGTCAATCCTGTCCATAGAATTAACACCCAAGATCTTTCAATCAGCTCTGTGGACTTGACGCTTAGGGCTGCCCATTGCTCCTCATAATTGAGACTCAGAGCTGTCGATGAGTTCCTTGAAACTGATACACTCGAGCTGTGAGTGTGAGCCATGAAACGGACACTCAGGGGCCGTCAGTCAACTGCATGAAAATGACACTGAGGGCTGCCGATGAGCTCCACGGTATTGTTACTCCAGAGCTTTATTCAGCTCCATAGAGCTGGCACGCAAGAGCTGTTGATTCGCTCCATGGAACTGATGCTCAGGGGCTCTTCCACACAACACGCACCCAGCACACGCCCTCTCGCTTCCACGTGGGGCCTTCCACAAGCTTGACCATGTCCTGTGCCATTGACACTCCTTAACACACTTGAATATGGAAGGCAGACAATGTTTCCCAATCACAGGGGAATGAACCTGAAACAAATAGCTTCACAGTAGCTGGAAAATTTCAATTTATTTGCAGATTAAACAACACACTCTCAGTAGCACATGGTCAAAAGAGAGGCTCACAGAAGGTAAGTGATCTAGGTGAAATCAAAACATATCAGAGGAGCTTATTGTAAGTGACCTAATCAGCGCTCTTCAAAGCCATTGAGGTTATCAAGAACAAGGAGACGTTCTGGTGGTGCAGCTAAATGAATAGAGCACTTGCCAAGGAAGCCTTAGGCCCTGGGTTCAATCCCCCCACACTACATAAAGATTAACTGAGCATGGTGGTGAGTGTCTGTAATCCCATGTCTTAGTTACATTTTCATTGCTTTGACTCTGTACCCGTCATCTACAACTTAAGGAGGAAAGATTTATTGTAGCTCACAGTTTCAGAAGGTCTCAGTCCATTCATGGGTGGGCGGCTGGAAAATGGTGGAATCACTTGACGGGACTGCAGCTGGAGCTGTAGCTGCCCAGGAGACACAGATTCTCACAGCATAGTGGAACAGAGAGAACTGGAAGGAAGGGTGGAACCAGCCCGTGCCTGACCAGGTCAAGTCCTAAGCATCTTCCCCTTCCAGCCAGGCCCCATCTCCCAACCCTACATAGTATCCATAGGTTCATGAGGCTTTTGGGGGACACTCCAGATCCAAACCACTATATCTCAACACTCAGGAGGCTGAGACAGGAGAGTTGCTATGAGTTCAAGGCCAACCTGGACTATGTAGTGAATTCAGAACCAGCCTGAAATATAGCGCAAGATCCTGTCTCAAAAAAAAAAAAAAATGCAAAGAGAAAAGCTGTGATAGCCATGAGGAGGAGGAGCCTAAAGGGATATGATATTTCAATGTCATATGCGATCCTAAGTAGCAAAAAGACATCAGGCCAAAACTGAGAAAAGCAGGGGAAGTACGGATTTTAGACAACAGTCTATCAACATTGATGTGATAGTTACAATAAATGCACCACATTAATTAACACTGACAGGGGCAACGGGACTTAAGGCATATTTGAACTCTCCTGCCTTTGCAGTATCTCTGCAAACCTAAAACGACTCTAAATTTTTTTTTAAAGATCAACGTAACTAAAATGGAGGACTGCTACTTACGAGATGCAGCACAAGCAGTATCTTGAAGGAAATGTATAGCCCTGAGTGACTCCACCAGGGAAGAGGGACAAAAGGTCCTCTCCTCCTACCTGGGAGAGTGACCGGGAGGAGTGGCCAGACCCTCCAGCCTTCTGTGAGGGAGGAGTAACAACAAATGTTACAGCCCAAACCACCCTCCAGAAACCTGGAGAGTAACAGCCAAAGTCGATGAAAAGACACTCTTTTAGAAGGTCAGTAAGAACCTAAAAGCTGAACAGAGGACATGTACAAAGCAGGATCCAAAAGCAAAATGAATGTTAAAATAAAAAACAACATTACCAGCAAACACTCGTCGCCAGGATCCCCACTTGGAACACATGCTTCCCACTGTCCCGGCCTCGTCCTGGAGCCACTCTGGAAGTCTTTCCTGAGTGTCTTTAGCTGGCTTGTTGTGGCTGCTTCTGAGTCCCGAATCAATTCAAAATGTTGGCGTTAAATGTTAAATGTTTGACTTCAGAAAAGAGCCAGAGGTCACAAGGTGCCAGGTCCAGTGACTAAGGTGGATGAGGACACACCGCCACGTGTTCATGAGCCTGACTGGGTGGCAGTCAGCGGCCGCAGACACCGTATTTGTGATCACACGAGATCCAGGAAGGGCTCACGAGTGGATCTGGTATGCAGGTGACAGAACCCCCCCTAAGTCCCCATCTCATCCTCTCTCTGGCCACTTCCATGCACAGGGAGGCCGGGCCAGGTCTGCCAGGACAAGTCAACAAAGAGGAACACGTGTCCTCGGAGGGGGGCCAGCCCCGCGGCAGAACGTCACAGCAAACATCAGGTCTCAAATGCACACAGATGCACGCATCGAACCTAGGAGGTCACAGAAATTGGCCATCCACCTGGGCAGAGGACAGGAGCCTGCGCCTTTGGCAAGAGGAGTGGCAAAGGGGGGTGCAGGGTCCCTGTTCTGGCTGTGTGCTCACAGATTCTGCAGCAAGAGCAACCAATCGTGTGTGGACGTCACGGAGCTATTCCCTGGCCCTGTGTTCTTGTCTTTTTAAATTATGGGACAGGCTCTCTGTAATTTGTCCAGGCTGGGCTGGAACCTGCAGTCCCCTGACTCAGCCTCCCAGAGCACTGAGATTACAAGCGTATGACATAAGGCCCAGCTCACCCCGGATTTCTAACACATTTGAAGGAGGGACCCAAAAAATAAAACACGAGAGTTTCTGCCTAGTGAAATCGCTTTGCGGGAACCTCCTCCATAATGGGTCCCTCTTCTCCCCCAGGGTTCTTCAGCCCCATCCCACTTCTGGGGTACAGGCAAACCCTGGGGCTCTGGTACCTGTTGACTTGGCACAGGGCCCTACCACACCTCAGTCAGTCTCCTTGAGTCCCCAGAAAGTCTATTCCCTGGAGGAGCAGGCGCTGCAGGACCTGGGACAGCCAGGTCTCTCAGACACCCAGGGGTCAGGGCTGTCTTGATCGAGACAGTGTCAGCATCTGTTTTCCCAGGCATCCCTAAGGCAACTGGTACAGTCTGCAGGAGGAGCTGGCGCCCTGGAAGTGGAGCGAAGCAGACGGGGCAGAGGGACAGAGATTTCTGTAGGATCCAGTGTCCCTGACCCCGTGACCAGAGCAGAACTTTCCCATTCGTGGTGCCAAGGTCCCTAGAGCTGTGAGGTCAGCAGGGGGAATCTAACCTCCAGTGGTGGCCTGCCTGCCTGGCTGTGCAACGGGCAGGAGGTGCCATTTCTACCCTGTGTCCTTCTTCCACCCCCACCAGGACCTCCCTCCAAGGCTCCAGAGTGGCCTTGCATGCTGGCCCAACCTTTCCAGCATCAGAGAGGCAGGCAAATTTGGTAAGCAGGCTAGTTCAAGGAGGGAAGGTCCTCCCAGGGTCAGGCCATGGCAGGAGCCCAGATCAGCTGTCCTCTTTGCCCAGTGCCTGTGCTGAGCTCCCTGATGAGCTGTTCTCTCCTGGCATCTGAGGACAGCCATTCCCAGGTTACTGCCCCAGAGGCAGAGGGAGGGCCACTTTGCTCTCCAGGAGGGCCAACAGAAGGGTCCTGACCACTCCTTCTAAGGGCAGGACAGAGGATTCTGGAGGCTGGACCTGCAGAAGCCTGCATCTGGTCCCACTTGGGAACACCGTGGGGCCTGGGCCTGGGATCCTCTATGGACCAGGCACAGCCAAGGTGTCTGAGTTTGACTCCAAGCCTCTGATCTGCCCAGTGCCTCCCTGACCCCATCCAGAAGTAGAAATAGGTGGGTGAGATTGAGATGAAAGGAGGCTGAGGTGCAGGTGCTGTGGGCAGAGAGCAGCTGAGCCGGCAGCCTTGCTCCTGGGCTCTGATGCCAGCCCCAAAGACCCTACCCTGTCTCTGTGGGTAGGAGGGATGGAGAAGCACTTAGAGGTGAGCTAACTCTGTCACTTCCTTCCTAGTCGCTGAAATCGAAGCCTAACACCCACAATTTGCAAGAGAGGTTTGTTGAGCTGACTGTGTTTCATTACATGGCTCACACAGGTGTTGAATGTTTCATGGTGCTTTCTTTATCTACTAAGGTGATGGATTCTGTTGATTGATTTCTGTATTAAACAGTTTTCCATCTCTGGGACAAAAAACCCAAAACTCACAACTTAAAGGAGGAAGATTTAATTTGGCTTACGGTATCGGTAGGCTTGGTCCATGGTAAGCCAACTTCGAGGCAAAATCAATGTGGCAGAGAGTGTGTTGGAGGGAATCCACTCCCCTCACGGTGACCAGAGAGAGAAGGGAGGAGCTGGGACTAGAATACACCACCTAAGTCACACCCCCCGTGACCCACCTCCATCCAGGCCCCGCCTCCTACGAGCCCAGTCAGCCACGACCTCACTCACAGGTGGATCCAGAGATGAGCAAGTGCCCCATAGTCCAGGCACCTTCCACACAGAGGAGACTTGGGGAGCATTTTCGGTCTGGCCCATACCACCCTCCCTCAGCAGCCTCTTCTCCTACATGCACCCCGTGATCAGATGTGTCCGGGCCCTTCACGTGCTCTCCCAGCTCAGGCTTCCCATCCGGGGCCTGTGCTCAGGCTGTCAGGTCCCACTGGCTGAGAGCCACCCTCCACCCCCCTTCCAGAGCCTCCAGGGTCTGAGTCCTGTCATGTATGTGGCCTGGCTTCCAGCCCCATTGGCTCAGCACTGCCAAATCCTGGGGTCCAGGCCTGTCGTGAGGTGCTAATCCCTAGAGGCCCCAGCATAGAGAACCCCAGGTCCTGGGCCCTCCACGAGCCCCACCTGCCCCCCGCAGCCCCAGCCCCACCACATACTCAGAGGCCGCTCCCGTCTGTACTTGCCATTTAACATTCCCGGCTCCTGACACCGAGTCCCACTCGCAGTAGGCGCCTGGTATTTTTAATGAGACTATTAGGCCGACATGAAGGGTCGATTTGTAAGCTCAGTGTGAGCGGGAGGCCCCCAAACTCCCAGCGTCCTCAGCAGCCCGTGACCACGGCAGTGCTGCACGATGCAGGTCGGGAGCTACCTGACGGGCAGCGGCCGGGCTGCAGGGAAGGAATAAAGGGGCCGAAATAAGCGAACAGCCTGCTTCCTTCTGCAAACAAGCAAGAGAGAACCCCTCTTTCCAGGCAGGAGCGGCGCTCCCAGAGCCAGGACCCACACACCCTCCTGGGAGCCCAGGACATGTGCACGGCTGCTCCGTGCTGGGGCAGGACCCCTGGGGTCCCGGGCCATGAGGCCTGGTGAGCAGATGTCAGAGACAGTTTGGAGGACGCCCTCCCGGCACCCCGCAGCCACTGCACCCGGCACTGGCGGCTTGGAGCCTGCTGGTGGCCCATGAGTCAAAGCATTCAGCTCACTGTGCAGCTAATGGCCAATTCCGGGGGATGGGGTGGCACCTACCCTCCTGGCCCCCCGGAAGAGGGTGTCAGGACAAGAGCAGATGGAAGAGGGAGATGTGTGCGGATCCCTCCCACCATCTGGTCACAGTCGATGGCCTGCCTGACAGCAGGAGTCGTTATTGTCGGTGGCCTCGTTAAGGATGGGTTATTTACCTCACGCGCCATCTCCAGCCTTGATGTGGGCCCTTCAGAGATGCCAGTGTCAGATCTCCCGCAGCCTACCCCTCCCAGCCTCCTCTGGCTTCCAGATATGTTCACGGGGGTTCCAGCACCGAGTTACCCCCAGGGTAGCCAGCTGACTGGAGACCTGACTGGACACAGGCCCCACAGCCCTGGCCCCGCGTCCAGAGCCTTCCTTCCCACCGCTGTCCTCTGCCACACTGGCTTTGCCCGCTGTCAACATCCCACAGACCCCACGGCTCACGCTGCGCTTAGCAGCCTCTCTGCCAGGTTCATCCTGCCTTTTTACTTTCAGTTTCATTAGGTGGGAAAGAACATGGCCTGTCTGGCTGAAAGCCCCCCACCGCGCTCACAGAGCAGAGGCCGATAGCGTGGGTTCCGTCCTGGCTTTGAGGACTCTGTGCTGGGGGAAGGGATCCCAGAAAAGGAAAGCCGTGTCAGAGAGGGGGAGCAGGTATCACCCAGCCATCTGCTAAAGGCATAAACACTGGGCTCGCCGGGGAAAGGAAAGGGACTGAGTTATTTTCAAGAAAACTATTTAAGTGCCAAAAATCTACTTTTTTTCCCCTTAATTGTGGATGAAAAACTAGTTTCAGACAGGGGGATTACACATATAAAATCTTTCTCTGTTGCATAATTTTAGTAATAGATTTATCACCGGATGTTTTTGGTAGCGTGTTGGGAGCTCCAGGTCTGGGCGGTGTGTCTGGGCTCCAGGAGGCACCCCCGCCCCACCCCACTCCAACCGCACCTGGCTCCCTCCCCCTCCCTCCGCCTCACCCCAAGAGCCGCCCTGCACAGTAGCTGTACCTAACTCAGCCCAGGCCAGGCTACAGTGTACAGTGTCCTGAAGCTGTCGTGTTTTTGTATTTCTCTTTTTTCTTTTTTCTTTTTCTTTCTTTTTTCTTTCTTTCTTTTTCTTTTTCTTTTTTTTTTTTTTTTTTTTTTTTTTTTTTTTTTTTTTTTTTTTTTTTTTTTTTTTTTTTTTTTTTGCAGTTCTAAGCATTGAACCCAGCACCTTTACACTGAACTACATCCCAGTTCTCCACGCCCCACCCCCCCCCACACACCCCTTTGGGACAGGGTCCTGCTCTGTAGTTCAGGCTGGTCCTACATTCTGAAGTCACTGTTTAGCCCAGGCTGGCCTTAGGGCAATCCTGCTGCCTCAGCCTCCCAAGTGCTGAGATGATAGGCATGTGCCACCATACCCGGCTTGTGTGGTGCTGAGGAACTGAACCCCTGAGCTCTGCCCCCAGCCCACCAGCACCTTTTTTATTTTATTTTTATTTTGAGACAGGTTCTAAGTTGCAATATTGTTCAAGCTGGGCTTGAATTTATGGTCAGTCTGCCTCCGCAGACGGCTGGGATCATAGCCCTCACAGTCCTGTACCACCATGCTCAACGTGTGTGTGTGTGTGTGTGTGTGTGTGTGTGTGTGTGTGTGTGTGTGTGTGGTATTAAGAATCAATTAATGCATTCTCAGTCCATTTTTTATTTTTATTTTGAGATCGGAACACATAGAGTTGCTGAGTTGCCCAAGTGCAGCTCACACTTGTGACTCTCCCTCCTAAGCCTCCCAGAATGCTGGGATCACAGGCCGGCACCGCTGGGCCCAGCCTGGTGTTTCAACTGTGGCTACATGTGCACCAGATGCAACTGGCTGGTGTAAACCTTTGTACACGTGCAGTTCTATGACCTTAGACCCCTCGCCCGGTGCTGTCGTCACCACCAGAGCTCTTTTCACCCTGATCCCCTAATCCTTCTCCATCCGCCGCCTCGCCCTCCCACCCTCCGTCCTGCCCCCCCACCGCTGGGACCCCCACTGCTCTCCAGGCTCCCGTCAGCCGCACCTTGTGATGTTCTTGCTCACGTTAGCTATTCCGTTCAGCCGCTATCCTAAGAGCGGTCCGGTCCGTGGGCTGGCCTTCCCTCGCTGTTCAGCCATTGGATAGAAGGACCCCACCAGCCGCGGGAAGACAAGAATGACCTCACCTTTTGGCTACTATGAACTGTGGCGCTAGGAGCTCAGGTGCCCAGCTCACTTGCTCTCGGGGTCCCTGTCATCAGTGACCCAGAAGTAGGGCTGCTGGATCTCATGACAGTGCAGGTTAACATTTGGGGACACCCACAGCAGCTCCCCCTTTGCCTTGCTGACTGCAGTGCTCCAGAAGGCGTTTCCGGTGGAGTTAAGCAAAGACCAATAGCAGAGCAGCATCCAGTACAGACCCAGGGGGCCGTGCCCGAGGATGCTGTACAAGGCCCAGCCTAGGTCCTCCAGGGTGGCTGTGCCCAAGGAAGTCTTGCAAGAGTCCAACACAGATGCCCCAAGCAGGCTCTACCCAAGGCCACCTTGTAAAGTCACCTGGAGAAAGCACCTGGCACAAGCAGGTGACAGCAGAGCTGCAGGCCAGCCTCCAGATCTCTCAAGGTGCGAGCTGTGGAAATAGCACCCACGTCCAGCTGACCCCTGCCTTCTGTGGACCTGCACCTGAGGCCAAGCATTGAAACCAGATGGACCAAAAGGGTGACCCCACCCCGCTCACCCAGTCACTCGTGGGCCTCCTTCCCCAGACACGGAGCCAAGACCATCTGACTGCCCTCAGTTCCCATTCACCTGGCTGCTGTGCCTGTCTGGATCCTGGCTGGGGCCGGCAAGGCGTTGGCAGCTCCACCACTCCCCTCACACGAGGGGACCTACTGCTCATGTCCGCCCAGCCAAGTTCGCACAATGGCCATACAAATGCAAGCCTACCCCTGACCAGCTATTTGGAGCTGCCAGTGCCTGCGGGACTCCACATGGGAAGCCCATGGCTCTGTCTGTGTGCGATCTCTGGACCTGGCGCAGGCGCAGTGCCCGCAGCATGGCTGGGATTTGTCCCTTTCCCGGCCCGTCCAGAGCATGCCCACAGTCCGTGGCATCCTGCGTTCTCTGTGAGCTGTAGCTCATGGGCTAATTGGCAGGAGCAGATGGTGGGGGTGGTGAAGCCCCTGAGTGGGTGTCAGGTCCAGCTTCCGTTAGGCACCACCTGCTGCTGTCCTCCCAGAGTCCCGCGGAGAACAGGTTTCTGGCAGATTCCATATTGTCAGTGCTCCCGTCCACACGGCCAACCAGACAGCTTCCATGGGCTCACACTGGAATAAGGGGTGGGCAGGTGCCTCTTGGCAGTGGACGTGGGCAGGTGGCTTAGGCAGCAGGGTGAGACTGAGGGACCCTAGGGCTGGCCTAGTGCATGGCCAATCAGGGCCACATGGCAGGGACACAGACAGACTGGCTGACTCCAGAGTCAGATGGGGCAGGGCCGGCTGTAGCGTGAGCCTGAATCTGGACCCACCTATAATCAGTCTTCTGCCATCAGTCACTGGGGCAGGAGGAGGGGCACAGGTGCCAAGGCCAGCTGCAGAGACTGGAGGAGGCAAGCTGAGGTGGGTCTGGGAGCAGCTCCCCGCCCACTGTCCTGTGACATCCAGGGGAGTTGAGCATCAGACCTCTGTGGAGTTCTCATGTTGCCCTGAGAGCCCAGGTGACTCCAGACCACTCTGGTGGGGCTTTGGGTCCACTGTGCTGTCCTCATCGGGTCTGGAGAGCCAGTGCGGTGCTCCGCAGAGGGGAACAGGGTGCAGGCACGGAAGGGAGCAGGGCCGCAGGTCAGGGTGGCTGGCATGCGGTGAGTGGGGGCCCCAGCCCCAGCAGGTCCCCCCGAGTGGGGTGGGTGCACCACCTACAGACACAGAGTCCACAGACAAGCAACCACACAGGAGCCTGAAGGCAGGGAGCACAAGCCCAGAGGCACGGGCATTTGTGCTGGAACCTGTCTGCCACCCTGGCAGAGCCCCGAGCACCCTGTGGGCTGCCACAGTAACCGGGGCAAAGGACAGGACTGAACACCACAGAGAGGGTGGCCCAGCCAGGCTGCAACACCCTGGGACTCGCCTGTGGTCAGACCCCAGGCAGAATCCACAGGGAGAATAGGGCAGTGGCTCCCTGGGGACCGGGCAGGTGCAGCAGACAGGCCAGAGGGGGAGCGGCTTCAGGACCATGGAGAGGAGCACCCCCACCCCCAGCAAGAACATGGCCCATGCCAGCCTGGGTCCCCCAGGGACACTTCTCCTTGCTGTCTTGTTGTCATTTCTCCTTCCGGCACGCGAGGACACTCCAGCAAGATTGTCCCTTGCAAGTGATCACGCACAAGTGCTCTAGACAGCTTGAGCCGCCCTCGCCGGGCTCAGACGAGATTGTTTTTGAGGTACCACTTGAAGAGGAAGGATTGGAAAATTGATTCTTCTCCTCCCATTGTCTTAACCAAGTGTCCCCTCACCTCCACCTGGCTGTGGACCGCTGCCTGCTCTGGGCACTGCTGCCCACTGTCCCAGCATGGGAGCTTTAAAGACAGTCCATGGTCGAGTGACAGGGATGACGGGAAGCACTCCTGTGGGGCGCCCTGGGACCCTGTGCCCACCTGCGTCCCCTCCCAACCATCCCCCTTCCTGGGCTTCTCTAGCTTCTCCAAACATCAAGGGGCACTTGTGGCACCACAGGAGATCGGCCACCCAGCTGTGCTGGATGAGAATCAAGTTCAGAATCTCGAGTCCTGGCCCGTGACAGTCCCAGGTTCTGTGCACGCTCACCTGTCTGTCCTCCCACGTGGGTTGGAGCTGCCTTGTCTAGAGGTCTAGACACTGAACACTGGCAGGAAGCAGGCTGTGACCCAGCCCCTCACCATGCCACCCAGATGTCATCAGCATGCTTGACCTCCCCAGAGACTCAAGCAGGCTTAGAGTTAGACCCATTTGTGTCTGATCCTTTATGGGTATAGCAGAGTTGCAGGAACCTCTTGGTCCCAGGGACCACCCTGTGCCCCCTGCATATGGCATTTTGTGGTTCCCAAACCCAAACTCAAGACAGAGGCAGAAGGTGCCCAATGGGTAGGGATAGCTTGCCCATCCTATGGACGCACACCAACCAGTCGGATGGTCACAGCCCTTGGTTTGGAGAAGCCAGTAGGTGTCCCCAGGGTGAGGAAAACCATGGCAGTGGCTAGCCATGGCCTGAGCCATGTTACCATCTAGTTCAGTGGACTTTGGATGCCCACAACAGCCAACAGCTGCATGAGCTCACCTTTTCACAGGGCAGGACCAGGGCTGATCCCATTTAACGTGCTTACCACGGGCTGGAAGTGATCAGGGTCCCCAGGAGTGGTCAGTAGTGCTGGCCATCTGTGGCCCAGACAGGGGGCAGGTGACACTGAGGCCTTAGGACCAGAGACCACTGCCATCCCTCCCCACTGCCCCCCACCATGCAGGACCCAGTTCCAGCTGGGATGCCACCCACATGTACACTGCTAGGGGAACGCCAAAGGCACCAGTCCCAGGAAGGAGGAGGTCCACGGTGGGCAGTGACAATGGCTGCCAGCAGCGTGAGCACACCGAGCACTCGTCACAGCTCGCTTAGGGCTGACGTGCTTGGAACACGTCACGTTAGGTTCGTTTTCTCACACTTGGTTTTATGTGCAGGCTCTTGACTCATTGGCCCACAAACTCCTCCTGAGGACTTCCAAACTTGAGATCCATCATTCCAACTGTCAGAAATGCCCTGCCCCCTTCTTCATTTGGGATACCCCCACACGTCCCCTAAGGCCCAGCGCTGATGCCCACCTCATCTGGCAACCCCAGATGCCCAAGCAGACCCACCATGACCAGAGGATCAGAGGATCAAGCCAGCTCAGAGTTAGAGCCACACGAATGTACTTGTATCTTGTCCCTTATGGGTGTAGCAGTAGGGAGGGGGATTCTTAGTCCCAAGGATCATCCATGTCCCCAGAGTGTGGTACATGTGGTCCCCAAGTCTAGATGGGGACAGGAGGTGCCCAATGAGTGGAGGTGGTCAGGAGACGGTGCAGACCGGGCTGGACCAGCAGGTCCTCACGGGAGAATTGCCAAGCCCCAGGCAAGTTCCCCAGCTCTGGGGGGGTTCCAAGCCTGGCAAGCAGCTCTCTGAGGGCACTGCCTCCGAGAACCCCAGTGTCCGTGGGCTCTTTCCTCCCTCCTGGCCCCAGAGGCTCAGCCTGCAGACCTGCAGACGGTTCAGTGCACCACGCTCCACATTAAACCAACACCATCCCTCACGATGGCTTCTCGCAGCGGGGTGGCTCAGGGCCGCGGGGGGCAGGATTCCATCTGCAGGTCCTGAAGAGAGCGCCACAGTGTGATTTGTTCTCTGCCTGGACCCCACACAACAAGCCAAACATAAATGCACAAACGATTTTCATAAATTCTTTATGCTATTTACTTAGAGCCTGTGTTTATTAAACTGGTTGGCTTCCAAAAACTCCTCATAGAGTTCTCTCTGAAAAAAGTAAGCTTCGCTTCTCCAACCCACTGCGAATTAAAAATGGGGCTTTGATGCACTCGGCAGATTCTATCCCCTCCCCTCACCTTATGTAAGAAGGAGAACTAGACAATGTTCATCAGCTTATCAGACACACACGCAAACACACACACATGCACACATGCACACACATGTGCATGCACACACATCCATGCACACACATACAGATTGTTGCAGTAGTGCGAGTCAAGTGCTTTCTTACATGGGCTGTGTCTATGTTCTGTCTTTTTTATTTCTGACTTTTTAAAGGTATTTTGGAGCTTCTTTGGGGTCCTGTTTTGGGGTAAGAAGGCCTAGGACAAACCCTCATTGGCTTTCAAATTCCCAGAGCCCACTCAGACCCCAGCACCCACATTCCTGAGGAGCAGCCAGTGGTGAATAAAAGACCCATTTCACAGATTCCCAGAGGCTGAGGGTCCCCCAAATCCCTAGGCCAGAGGGCAGCAGAGGCAACGCAAAGCCAGCTCCACTCTGCCCCGAGGTCACTCGTCCTAGCTGCAGAGACCAGAGCACCCTGGCCATACCACTATTTCATTGTATGTCTGCTTAAAAAATGTATGTTTCTCTGTTTTTATCCTGAGCACCCAGGAAGCTTTCTACTAAGGAGACTTTATAATCAGGGCCAGTTACAAAATTTGCAAGGGCAGCGAAACAAACCCAACTATGGCGGCCTTTGTTCAAACAGTAGGAAAGCGCTGCTGATGGTGGCCCCCAGCCCGAAAGGTCTTCCTTGGAAGGCACTCCCTCCCCTTGGAAACAGAGGGGGATGGGAGGAAGGTCTGAGCAACAAGACACACACACAGGGCACCGTGGTATTTGCAGAGTTATAAATTCCTGTAAGATAATAAATACAAGCTTATGGCTATCATGTCTGGTTCGATCATAAAAATCTTTTGGCCACAAATTTATTTATGAGGTCATCAAAATCTAGACTTTCAACAGCATCATTTTTCACCGATATCACTGAAAACGCTGCCGGTCGTCCCTGCCAGATGCAAGTTTGCAAATAATTCCTCGCTCTTTCTGCTGGTGGGACGGGTTTTCTTGCTGATTTGACACTCCTGGCTCCCTGGAGGTCCCGCACAGGCTGCAGCCATGCTGGGGCACGTTTCTGATAAATCAACTGTAATGTCGACGTGAGCCCACCTATGCGTGGTGAACTTTGCGGAGAGGCTCTTGGAAAAAGATTCAACTCTTCAGACAAACCGGCCTCTGGGAAATGTGAAGTCAATTTCAAGTGTGAACGCGTACAACAAGCGCTCAGTGCTTCCCTTCAGCCGCGCCTGTCACTTACGAGTTATATAAGCAACCCAGAGTGGAATTGTAGCTGAGTGTGGAGGCTCACAGGTGTCATTCTGACACTCGGGGAGGCTGAACCAGAAGGGTTGCAAATTTGAGCAACTTCGCAAGAGCTAGTCTCAAATAAAACTATGTAAACACGTTCATACATACGCACATGCATGTGACTCTGTGGCCTGGATGCAACTCAAATGCTTATTATCTCTGCATCCTAATGAGTTATCTTCAACTACAAGGAAACGATTAATTTTAAAACTGTCTTTCTCCTAAACATTGGACCCTCTGAAACTTCCCGCAAGGATTTTTTTCCCCATAAAGTAGGATGGGACATTTAAACCAAACTTCTGCTCCAAAGTGCATGCTGGGCACTCCCCGCTGTCTGATGGCCCCACGTGGCAGTCCAAGTCACTGTATATGAACACAGGGGTGCTTGCTGCCCACCTGGAAGCCAGTCCATCCACAGGAAGACAGCTGAGCAGGGTCGTCCCAGCCTGTGGCTCTGGCAGGAGACTGAACTTGGGCAGGCAGGTCCCAGGGGCGGGTGGTAGGGTCTTGGCGTGGCTTGCATGGCCCTCTTCTTGTGGCTGCCATTCTAATGTCCCCACAGCACTGACCTGACTCCAGCCTGGCCGCTTAGGGGACCAGAGACCCCAGGATCCTCTGAGGCCACACATGCTCAGTCCCCACCGTGCTGCCCAGACCACGCACTCACCCAGTGCCCTGTGCACCCTTCCGGCCATACCCTGGTATGAGCTGCCTCGGCGTCACTTACCAAAGGTAATTTCAAATACAAAATTACTCCACTCCTCTTATTTGCTGGCCCGGGGCTGGAGACTAGGTCCTGTGGTCCATCCCCCTTGTCTGATGGTCCAGCAAAAGCTTCTGGGGACAAGGACATTGGGCTATGGGGACAGCAGGGTCTTAACCTCACTGGAACGTCAAGGAGAAGATTCCTAAAGCTCAGGAAAAACAGTTGCTATGTTTTCTGTAGGGAACATCTGCCCACCCCACACACATGCAAGGAGACAGACCAACCCCAAGGGGACAGCAGAACGACCAGGTAGTGTTTCTTTTACGAGACAAAGTGGCCATCTTTCCCTTGCTTAAAAAGTGGGGTTTTTTGGAAATACTCGTTCCATTGCATTTAGCCTACATTCCATCTGTGTGCATGTTATTACCTTCTAGGGGGATGCTCAGGAACAGTAATGAACTCAAGGCCATAGAGACCAGCATTCAGGGTGGACATGGGCTGTGCTGACTGGTTTCTTGAGTGGACATGGGACCATGGACAAGGGAGCATGGTGACCAGGCCATGGGTCCAAGGCAGCAAATATCTGGGAAATTAAATGTAAGCCTCAGACTCAAGGACATGAAAGGTAATGGCTCTGTTGAATGTAGTTGACCTTCAACTAGTGACCACACACTCTTGGGTTAGCCATGATTTTCTCACCCAGGAAGGCACTCTTGGACAGAGGATTAAAGGCCACCCTGCCCTGGAAATGACCGTGATGATGGTTGCTGCCCCATGGTTGTTGCGTCCGTGCTAGGTGGCACGGGCTGGTGAGATCCTTGCATTGGTTTTGTGACCTGGGTGTGGGGTGGGCTGTAGCACCATCTTCGTGCATAGGAGAGTGTCTATACTGACCTCAGTTACGTCAGGTGGCAGGCGTGGGGCACGCACAGTCCCTTCTGCCTGACTCCGGAGTCTAGGCTCAGCCCAGTGTGTCCCAAGGTGCAAGATGACAGGCGCAGAAGGTGCTCCCTACCTAGCAGGCTGTCCCTGTACTTCCTTGAAAAAAGTGCCACACAAGGTCACGCAGACTGGGTGTCCTAAAACACAGGGCTGTGTGGCCTCACAGTCCCAAAGGCTGGAAGTCCAAGCCCCTGGGTGCCAGGGTGAGGGTCTCCCGAGGCTCTCCTCCCGGCGCGCAGGGCTGTGTCCTCTGTGTCCTCACACGGCCCTCTGCCTGGGCATGTGCACAGCTGGCTCCTGAGGCCTGGAGGCTGCTCGGGTCAGGGTGAATCAGCCTCCCTTGGCCCTGCTTCACGCCGCCCTTAAGGATCCGTCTCCTAACACAGTCTGAGGTTTCACCTCAGGACGCGGGAGAAGACACAGCTCTGCCCACAGCTGTCGCCA
Source organism: Ctenodactylus gundi (assembly GCA_004027205.1). Classification (NCBI taxonomy): domain Eukaryota; kingdom Metazoa; phylum Chordata; class Mammalia; order Rodentia; family Ctenodactylidae; genus Ctenodactylus; species Ctenodactylus gundi. Next base: position 218,878 of record PVKB01001212.1, read on the forward strand.
TCGGCAGTTAGCCGAGTACTGGCCACGAGCCGTCTCTATGAGCCAGGGACGTGGAACCGTCTGGAAAGTTGTAAGTTGAGGGTTTCAAATCAAGGCCAACCTGGACTGTGTGGGCTAGGGAGGACCTAAATCCAGACACGCGTCTCTATGGGACACAAAGAAGACACGAGAAGACCCTCAGAGACGGCAGCAGGTGGAGGCAGAGTGGCCGCGTGCGGCCACCGGCTGGGACGCAGCAGCAGGGACTGGCCGGAGGACGGACAGAGCGACGCGTTAGGGGTCAAGCGTGAAACGTCCGCAAGGTCCCCTGTGTGTGCAAGGCGACTGGATCACGGGGCACCGGGTTCACCTGTGCATGTACCATGAGTGGGCTCCCGGCTGACTGTGCTGTGAGGAGGCGGGGCCTGGAGGAGGCGGGGCCTGGAGGAGGATGTCGCAGACCCGGAGGCTCCGATTGCACTCCTTGCCCCACCTCTCCCCTTGTCGCCCAGGTCCTGGCCACGTGCGGAACTTCTGTCCTCCCTGATGTTCCTGCCTTGGGGCCAGCCGGCCATGGGCTGAGACCACGAACCAACGTAGGCTTTCCTCCTCCACTGCGGCTGCCAGGTGTCACGTCCGGCAGTGGGACCGCGGCTGACACAGCACCCTTGACACCTGACACTTAGATCTCAGCCTCGCAGGTCCCAGAGATGTGAGGGAATGGCCGCTGCCAAAGCCACCTGGTGGTGGTCCCCAGGGCACGCGGGCCTCTGTGACCCCTGTGCTTGGCTGGGCCGACTTGCGTGAGGCTGAGAGGCCACCCCTCCTCCGAGGGCAGGGAGGTGGTGATCTCCTGGGGGCAGACTTCCTAGAAACGCCACCAGCCTCTGCCGTCCCTCTCCCCAGAAGCCAGGGCAACTCTGTCTGGACTCTGCCCTGACAGTCCACCGCAGGTACAGCTGGGCCAGGTCCCACTGGGTGCCTGTTCCTCCAGAGGGAACTCACCCCACTTCTCCCTAGAGGCACGGTCCTCGGGGCCCCTCCAGGACTTGGTATGTAGCCACTGCCAGGCCATTTTGCAGACATCTTTGGTTTCTTCCTGTGGACGACCAACGCCAGGTTTAATGCAATCGAACTGTCTGAAATCAGAAGTTTGGCTGGACCTGGTGGCTCAGGCCTGTCGTCTCAGCACTCTGGGAGGCTGAGGCAGGAGGATCACAATTTGATCCCAGCCTCGGCAACTTAGGGACTTAGCAAGACCGTATTTCAAAGTCAAAAGTAAAATGGTCTGGGGGTGTGACTCAGTCTCAGGGGTCCCCTCCCCCAAAAAAGGAAGCAGAGGTTTGATTTTTTTAAAACAGATTTTTTTCCCTTGAGCACAAATCCGGTGGATGGAGGTCTGGGTACTCATCAGAAATGGGCACGGGGCCCCAGGGAGAGCTCTAAAAAGGGAAATCGTGTCTAGCTCATCAGAGGTCAAAGCCACCAGCCAGCAGTGCTCGAGGACAGGGCTGCCTGAGGAGCTCACACAGCCAGTACATTTGAGTTTCTGAAAACCAAAGCCGAGCAAACAGGGAAACGCTGTGGAAACAGCCTCTTTTTTAGGAGCTCCTGCTGTGAGTCCCATGTCAGAGCCAGGGACGGGCCTCCCAGAGGCCCTACCTGCCCAGTCAGGGCCCACTTTTAGGCCTTGCCTGCAACGAGAAAGATTTCACTAGACACACGTGTGGCACGGTGGCAGAGGAGGGGACCAGGCCTCCCTGTGCAGTCAGCCTGGCTTTCCCCGTCCCAGGCAACCCTGGCTTGGAGAAGACTTTTGCTTCACCCACACCCACCCAGTCAGATTGAGCACTGCGGGGGTAAAACACCAGCCCCGGGCACGGCCTGCTGTCTGCTTTCCTCCCTCCCTGGATCCCACCCTGCAAACCTGTGCTCCTGCCTCACAGCTCCTGTCCTTCTCTAATGCCCACAGGCCTGCAGGTGGGCATGGCAGGCCCCACCCTGGCCACCCAGCCTGCCCCCTGCTGTCCTCCACTGTGGTCACTTACACACAGCCACATAGCCACCCCTCAGCAAGCAGTACCAGAGGCCTCCACAGGCTGAATGCCCAAGTGGGCCTCCCTGCTGACCCAGCCTCCTGCCGCCTGCCCACCCTGCGAGTGCCCCAGCTTGACCGTTCTGACACCTGCTTCCCCAGTGTTCCCAGACCAAGTGACTTCTACAAGGTATGATCAAAATATACAGCAGATGTTTAAATTTTAAAAATTCATTACAATAAAAGGCTCACTGCCATGAATTCTCCCTCAAAGTCCTCCCTTCACTTCAAACACATTCACCCCATAGTCCCTGCCACCTTCTGAGGCAGTTCCGGAAGTCCTCATTGCTGGGTGGCTTTAGTTGGGCTGTCATGGCTGCCTCCATGGCCTCACCCTGAACCGACTCAGAACCTTGACCGTTCATGCTCACCTGACCCTGGGGAAGAGCCAGAAGTCGCCACACAGGGCCAGATCCGGTGACTGAGGTGGGTGAGGACCCACCGCCATGCTGTCGTGAGTCTGACTGCTGTGATTTGGATCTGGAGTGACCCCCAAAAGTTTCATGGACATGGATGTCGGGGATAACTGTGGAACTGTGTGTTATTGGGAGGAAGGGGCAGAAGCAGGGTGCAGGGTTGACCTGAAAGGATGCGTCAACTTGTTGAGATTGGGGCACTCAGGGCAGAATGTTCAGATGTGTGTTATTGACTTGTGGCTCAGGTGAGGGAGGGGCACCCTCACTGGGTGTGGGCAGCTCCGCTGGCAGCTTGGACTGAATGAAGGAAGGAAGAAGGATTGTTGATGCAGCTTCTTCCTGGGACAGCTCTGGCCTTGCCTGAGTCTCCAGACACTCACTTGCTTCTTGCTGGGCTACAGTGAGTCACACAGGTCTCCAGCCCCTGCCGTGTGTTGCCATGTGAAACCTTCTGAGACCAAAAGCTAAATAAATCTCTCCTTTAAATTGCGGATATTGAGTATTTTGTCCCAGGAATGAATAAGTAAGACTGCCTCTCTGTCGGATGGAACTCGGGGGCAGCAGTCACAGAATTTTTGCTCACACATCATATGACACTCAAGATAAAGGACTGAACTGCTCCATGTGGTAGCAAGGACAATGAGATGAGTGTGCTCAAAACAAAGGGAAGTATTTTGAGATACAAAAGATGCTGTATATCTCCTCCTGTCATTAAAATTTAGACGCACCACAGAACTTGACCACGCCTGGCACTGCCTCACCAGCCCCTCCGCCACTCCTCTGCCGGCCCCTCTTGAGCCTTCTTCCTGCCCTGCTGCGAAATCCATGGCACCTCCTCATGGCCCTGGAACCAAGCCACTGACACGCGGTGCACCCAAAACTGTGCATCCCTTTCCAGCCAGCCAACCTCCTGAAAACACGGGGCAGACTCCCTGAGGGCTGGCCGCCATCCTACTCTGCCAGGGGTTGGAGCCAGAGGAGAGCACGGCCCTGCCCCATTGCTGCTGGGCACTACGGGCTCCCCCAAGCTGCTAAGGCATGCATCTTGTGTGAGGCTGAGTGGGGGGCAGCTCCGCCCCATGCTGAAAGTGTCCAGCCCCATGCCGCCCCAGGAGCTCTGCCCTGCTGTTAAAGATAATGTGGAAACATCTCAATAGCTAAGTGTGGAGTAGGGAATGACAGCGACATGCTGTAGGAAAATGCCACAAGCCCCAAGGGCTGCTTTCTCTGTCTGGCTGTAACCCTCCACAATTAGGAACATCCTGGAGGGACAATTATGTCCTACAGATTAAATCTCCCTGAGAGTGAAAGTTCAAAAACATTAAAGGCCCAAGAGACAAGAGCCCCCTTGCCCACATTAATAGCCACTCAAGGAATCCTGTCTCCAGAGTCTTTCTGCTATCCTCGCCCGGTGGCCATTGATGTGGTAAACCGAGGATCTGTCCCTACCCGCTCCCCCAGGGCCGTGGGATTAGCTCTTTCGTGCACTGTTTGCACACTCCCAAGTGACACTCAAGATGTCATGCAATGGACGCCCCACCACGCTCAGGAGACAAGCCCCATGCTGGTCCCCAGGGTGACTGGTGTCCCAAGGAGCCAGCTGGGTGGAGACAGGCCTGCACAGCAGGGAGGTGTGGGCAGAAGCCCTCCTCAGCTCTGTCCGTGGGAGTGTCAGCCAGCAGAGCTGTGCGTCACCCTCTGGGACCTGCAGTAGTGGACCCAGGAGAGAACCCACTGCACAGGATGCCTGCCGGGACCCCTCACAGGGCCCCCGTCCCCTCTGTGGATACTGCATGGTGACACCGCGGGGCTCTGCACAGGGACACACCCCACGCCTGCCCCAGTCTGGTTTTCTCCAGTACTTCCTTCTGCTAGGGGATTTCTCAGGCAGAAAGCCCTGCTCTGGGGGTGTCTCCTCTGACCTCTGTGTTGTGTCACCCAGAGGTCACACGGGGCGGCGGGAGGGGGATCGCGAGCCAAGGCCAGGTCCCATAGCAGCCCCTCAGTGCTGTGTGTGCAGTGAGACTGGAGCTGCCCCCCACGGCCTGCCGGCCAGCCCCTCCTACATACCCTGGATCTTGGGGGCTCTACACTCCCCCCCACACCCAGGCCTTGCATCCTGGCCTTGAAACAGCACATGCTGTGGACCATCTATCCGTGGAATAATCCTGTTTCCTGCAGTGGTGTGTGTCTCCCACCTGAGTACTGGCGACTGGCTGAGGCCCAGCTCTGACCCCACAGGCAGCACACCTGAGCCGTGGCAAATGCGTGTGTGGCCTGTCCCTCCCGGAGTCAGGTCCAGGCTCTCTGCTGACCTCCCCCTCCCTAAAGATGCACCTCACTGAGGCAGGACCGAGCTCACCCAAGCACAGGACTGATTTAGTCACCCAGCCCCAGTGGGACCAAGTCCCAAACCCACGCCTCCTGCCTGGTCCCCTGCATCCCCCCCCTTGCTGTCATCCTGACACAGGTCCCAAGAGCCAGTGCCTTGAGCAGCAGACTTGGGGGGTTGCAGCCTCCTCCCCACATCCTCAGGCCTCCAAGACTCAGCTCATGCCCAGTGAGGCCCTGTGATGCTTCCTCTGGGGTCTGTGGAGGACAAGGGCCCTGGCCTTCCTGCCCGCTTCCTGGGAGGAAGTGGACAGGGTCAGGTCATTGCAGAAGGACAGAAGGAGGGCCCAGGAGAAAGTGGACAGGCCACTGCAGAAGGTCTCGGAGGTCAGCCTGCCTACACCAAGCCTGGCCTGAGCCCGACAGATCCCAGACGTTCGGAGCGGAAGCCCTGGGCTGGGGTTGTCCTGGTGTGGGGTTGTCCCCACACCAAACAGGACAGGAGGGAACCCAAGGACAGCCAGCACCTTCCCAGGCTCAGCTCCTGGTACAGTTGCTGCCTCTGCCCAGGCACCAACCTCGGGCTAGCTCTCCTGAGATGTCACCTTCGCCAAGGGATGATGCCCCCAAAATATCACTGTTGCCCTTGGAAACCAAATTTGCTTGTGACCCATACATTTAATAAAACATGGGTGGGCGGTTGTGCTCGCTGCCTTCCTGGCCACTGCTACCTTCCGGGGCCACACTTCCCATGAGCATGTTCAACAGAAGGCTCCTTGGCTGTTCTCTGGGGTGCACGGGTTTGGGGAGTCCCAGGGCACCCTTGCACCATCCTTGGCCTCTGGGACACAAATATGAAGATTAAATTGAAGCCAGACTCTCTGGCGCAATCGGGAGTGGCCGCGGCTGCATCCCTGGGTGGCAGACTCGTCCTGGGAACCGGGGTCTGTTGTGGTGAGTCCATTCAGAAAACTCAGTGGAGGCCAGAGCCCGGTCTCAGTCCCCACGCCACAGTGCTGCGTCAGCCTGAGCAAGCCTTCCCTGTCCTTCTGCGCAGCGAGTGGTACCCACAGTCCTGGGGGGATGGGGACACCAGAGATGTTGAAGGGCAAGCCAGCCTCCTCCTGCCTACCCGCGGAGCCCCCAGAGGAGACTGTCTATGCGGACTCCCCAGGGGAACGCACCTGTCACTTATGGATAGGACCTTTGCAGCTGAGACACCATGGAGCCCCCAGAAGGGAGTCACAGACCACCACCTCATCCGGACCCTGGTCCGACCCAGATCTCCAGTCCCAGATGCTGACCTAGACCTCCACAGCAGGCTCCAGACCTCAGAGGCCAAGGGCCAGGGCTTCTTCCCCACAGACCCATCAGCATCTACAGCCCCAGCCTGCTGTGTGGGGTCTCAGGTGGGCCGAAGGACACAAGCAGCCCCGTAGCTGCGCCAAGCCCCCTCAATAGCAGGCAGCTGTGGGTGAGGCTGCACCCCTGGCCAGGGAGGGCAGTGCCAGACTCCCAGGTGACTCGGTCAGCAAGGATGCCTGATGGATGCCCTAGCCCGGGCTCTGGAACAGACAGACATTTGTCATTTCCAAGCCCTGCAGCTGGGAGCCCGAGGCCAAGGTGTCCCTGGCTTGTCACCCTGAGGCCGCTTTGTGTGCCTCCGTGTCCTCAGCCCTTCCGATGAAGACACTGGATGTGGGGACTAGAACCAGTGACCAGTGGCCTCCACAAATACACCAATCCATGAGATTCCTGCAGCTAATGCTTCGGCACACGAATTTTGGGAGCGCAGGTCACCCCAGGACAGAGGGGGACAGCGTTCTGAGAAAGGAGGAAGCCTTTCCTTTCTCTTTTCTATTTCTTGTGTGTGTAGTATTACGGATCCAGCCCAGGGCGTTTACAGTGAGTTACATCCCCAGCCCATTTTAAGCTTTGATTTTGAGACAGAGTCTCACCAAGTTGCTAAGTCACCCAGACTTGGCTTGAATTTGTGGTCCTCTGGCTCGGCCTTTCCAAGTGCTGGATGCCAGGCCTGTACTCCCAGCACCTAGGAAGGGAAGAGGCCTTACGGGCAGCCGTCTCCGTGACAACTAGAACGGGAGCCCTCAAGAGGCATAAGTGAAGGGCTGCCATGCCGCCAGGGGTCACAGCCAGGGCTGGGCAGCCAGGACACAAGGACCTGGAACCATGCCCCAGGCAGGGCCCAGCCCCAGGACGTCAGAGCAGCCACCCCAGGGCGCCGGCTGCTGGGGTCCAGGCAGCCATGCTGCGAGCAGAGAGGCAGGAAGGACGGACTCGTGAGCCAGTCTCTACACCCGGCCAGCACTCGGGCGGCCCCAGGGGACCTTGCCATGACCACAGCCGCAGGAGGGCTGGTGTTGTGTGTGTGCGCCTGTGCAGGTGCCGGGGCAGGAGTGGGAGAGACAGACAGAGAGAGGCAGAATGGGAAGAGAGTGGACGGACCAGAGAAGGAGGGATGGAGAGAGGGGAGAGAGAGGAGGAGTGGCCGGGGACCCAGGAGAGAAGCGTCCAGAGATCATGTGGGCACCCCCACCCAGCCGCAGCTCATGCCCCTGGCCAGGCGGTGGGGGGGTGGGGGGCTACAGGAACAGGCACCTGTGGGGTGGGGCAGGCCTGAGAACGCCCACAGGGAAGGCAGGGAGGTGGCTCACATGGTCCCTGGCAAAGCAGGTTGGCCCGTGCCCATGCCTGACAGGGCAGAACAGGCCCCATCACAGCCCCACAGCTGACAGCAAGGTGCCGCCGTGGTGGCTGGTAGCAGCAGCAGGCTGCACCTGCCCAGCGCAGGCCGGGCTCCCTCCTCCTGCACTCCCTCCCGTGCCCTCCCAGCGAGGGGAGGAGGCCGCCCCTGCACTGATGGGGAGCCCAAGAGGGGCTCTCGCTCGGTTGGAACTGGTGACTTGGCGTGCAGAGGGGCTGGGGACCTGCACCCTCCTCCCGGCGCCCACATTCGGCTCTTTGCCCCCATGCCCAGGGTCTGAGGAGAGGGCTGGCTGGGCAAGCCTCGAGCACATGACCACCACGCCTCTCCCACATCTGCCAGTCTTCCGCCCTCATTTGACTCCTGAGAGGTTGCGTGGAGACACAGAGGGCCTGCAGGCAGTGGGTGGAGGAACCGTAGAGCTGCAGGCTAGAATGTTCTGGAATGGGCATTGAGAATAGGGCGTGGACCGGGAAGGCGGCCCAGTGTGAGAGCAAGGGCGTGGATCAGGGCTGGGGCTCTCGGTGAGGTTCCCCAGGCTAGCTGGGCGCAGGTGCAGCCTTGTCCCTTACCTGGTACCCACCGCTTGGCTGGCCGGGGCTTGTCCCACTGCCGGCCCTGGGGCTGGGCATCACCCAGGCCTGGTGTGCCTACGCCCTGGGCCAGTTCTGCAGGGTAGGGTCAGTGGAGACGCAGAGCCGGAGCCCACCTGGGCAGCAGAGCCTGCCGGAGCCAACAAAGCACCGGGCCGGCACACGCAGGGCTGGCACACACGGGGCCAGGGTCAGCACCCCAGCGGCTGCGTGGACCTGCTCTGCTGCTGGGTTTGGTTCCAGTGGGTCTGTGCTACGTAACTTCCAGTTCCCCTAGGGGAGTTGGACTGTGCATGTTGCTTCCAGGACATTTTTTTCTCCCCCTTTCCCATGTCCTGATCCTCTTGGCAACCACCAGAGCTTACCACCCTGTTTTCTACTGCATTCTTTCATTCTGTGCTTTGAATTCTATGTTGGATTTCACACACTGGTGAGAACCTGTGGTGTTTAACCTTCCATGCCTGATCTATTTCCCTGGAATGATGGTCTTGAGATGCAGCACGTTGTCCACAAATGCGCAAACCTACCCCCTTTTCCTGGCTGAGTAGTGCTCTGCCGTGTGTACATGCCTCGTGTCCTTCTCCATTCATGTGTGGATAGATATACCGGCCTCTTCCCAGGTCAGCTAGCCTGAACGTGGGTACGTGTGGTCCCCGTGACGTTATGGGCTTGTCTGTAGATCCCAGGAGCGCCCTGCTCTGGCCACTGCTTTCCTCGCCTACCTTCTGCCCACCAGACGGCCATGTCATCAGCACTGCCCTCTAAGAAGGAGCCTGTTCCTCCTTCAGTGGCCTGGGTGGGATATTAAGCATGGCTGCCTTGCAGGTAAAACAGCAGGCTCCTGACAGGCTCCCTTTTGGGCATTCCCAGTGGCCGCATGCCCACTGTGAGGCCAGGTATTCCCAACAACTTCTGCTCAAATACGGCGCCCACAACCTCTGTCCTTCTGTGACGATGCAGCAATGGAGGAAGCAAGACAGGCCAGACACTCCGGTGGTGTCCAGGACACTTCCAGAGAGGACAGGCGTGCTGCCCGCTGCCGGGAGTGTGGCCCACACACCGCCTTCTGCAGCTGCCCTTGGAGCTCCGCCCAGTGTCCCCGGCCAGTGCCAAGGCTCGCTTCGGCACCTGCCCTGTCTGTCCCTTTCCCTCTGCCCGCCCACAGACACCCAGGACTCTGCACCCACGCTGCCTGCCCTCTGTCTCTGAGTGCTCCTTCTAGGGACCCAGGGACAGTGGCTAGGGGACAGATGGACAGATGGACAGATGGATGGATGGATGGATGAACAGGTAAGCAAGGCAAAGATCATCACCATTCTTTTAAATGAGAAAAATGAGATTCAGACAGCGTAACTAATGTGGCCAAGGAATCACCTTAATGATTAAAGGAAGTCGTTAGTAGCTGCCTCCCTAATTGCCAGCTGACGCCACAGGACAGGGACGAATGGGCCGGCAGAGCCTCCTAGATGCTGTGCAGGGTGAGCCGCTCCGTGGACGGGGCTCGCTCGGGACCCTGGGGTGCAGCAGAAGGCACAACCTCCAGCCGGCTTTTGGGGTTCAGGCAGAACTACCGAGGGCCCAGCAGCTGTGCATTTCCTCTCACATGCAGCCCGAGAGCTGCCTCGGGGCGCGGGGCTGAGAAGCGGGGTCTTTCTCCCCAGAGACGGGTTGCCTTTGGTTCAGAGCCATTTATACCAGAGTTATCAGGGTTGACAAGAAGCTGTGTCCCCAAGCCTCTAGTGTCCCGTCCCCGGGGACCTCGCCTCCATCACAGCCAGAACCTTGCTGGGGTGGCGTCCCCAGAACAGGGGCTCCCTCCGCCCCCCCACTCCCTGCTTCCTGTAATTAAAGGCACAGTTCATTAAGATCTTTGGTAGTGGCAGAAATGTTACCAGGGAAGAAAAAGCTGTTGACAACTTTATTTTTGAAAGTACCTAAGAATAGGGTGCATGTTGTAAAAATAGCAAGGCGGAGAGCCGGATGGAGCTCAAGGCCAAGTTTCCTCCTGAGAGTCAGAGTGTGGCTTCCAGAAAGAACGGGGAGCCAGAGCAGGGCTCAGCTTACCCCTTGCAGGCGTCAGGGTCTCAGGCACAAGAAGGAAAGGCACCTCTCGGGCCCGACTTGAGCCACCTCTGGCCTGAAACCCATGTGTGGTCCAGGCTGCCCCTGGACTTGACCCCAATCAGGCCTACGCCCATCCTCACACCCAGAGGGCAGGAACACCTGCCCCCAGTGTGAGATGCGGCTCCACGTGCCTTCCACGGGCACCGGGAGCCTCTTCAGGCTGTCCCTCCTGCCACCAGAGGTTAGGAGGCGAGAAGCACAGGAGGACGTGCCAAGGACCCTTGAAACATCCTCTTTTTAATGTCAAGACATTGGATATTTCCAGGAGAGAGAAGATAGGGATTGCTGTCCCCCTGCAGAAGGGGGAGAGCTATGGAGGTGACGATTTTCTCCCTATTGGCCTAGAGCCCAGTGAGGGGAAGGACGGCAGTGGTTGGCTGCCCAGTTCTCATGGTGCCCTGCTCAGAAGGGTGGACATCTTGTGTCCTGAGTGGCCCACAGCATTGCGGCAGGGACTCTGGAAATGAGGACCAGAGAGTGTCTGATGGCTCCTTGGGCCAGCTCCTCCCTACTTCCCAGTGGCCACTGGGTGGGCAGCTGCTCTCTGCCAGCCCTCCCACCTCTCTGCTCCTGTCTTAGAGCCCGCTAGCCATGGGCTGAGCCCGCTGAAACCATGAGCCAAATAAACCTTGGTCCTTTAAGTCTTGGGCGTTGGGTACTCGGTCCTTGTGCCAGGAACGTGATGAATGCTGGGACTAGGGAGCTCAGAGCACTAGCACAGCCCAGCAGGGGCACCCTCTCCATGCTGGCACTGCTGGTGCCTAGTCACTGCTCATTTGCACACATGAGCATTGCCGCAGCACCCTGCTGTGCCAACAGCAACGCCCTGGGCTGAGGACGGTCCCTGCATTGCAGAGGAAGGGGCTGGGCTGGCACAGTACTCTGAAGCACAGTGTAGACACTTTTCAGGGTCGAAACACCATGAGGGAAGCACCCTGGTGCCCTGCCTCTGGGCCGGTGCCCAGTGGAGATGCCCTCAGCAAGCTGTGGATGCCCGGACCATCCTGCTCGTGGCTCTGACAGGATGAGAACCTGCGTTGGTGGCAATGTGCCTAAACAGAGAAGACATTGTATGCCAGGGGAAATAATCCTGAAAAAAAAGTACGTAGAAAGCACAAAGCCCAAGACGTAGAACAGAGGAATGGCCGTATGTATACCCGGGTCAGGGCAGGAGATGAGGGTGACAGAGCCTCCCTCACGTCCAATGCGGGGGCGTCTTGAGGGTGAGCGAGGCCAGAGGGGACGGCCGCTGCTCTCAGGGCACTGTGCAGGGGGCTCCCTGCTAGTGAAGAGATGGAGCAGGTGGCACATGCCCGTCATCCGGCTCTCTGGGAGGCTGCACCTTCCGTTCCCAAGTCATCCTCTTGGTCACAATGGTTGCTTCTGCTCTGGCCATCACATCTGCATCCCTGAATGCTAGAAAGAGGTAAATGAATGAGGCACAGTTTCTTAAAGATGTTGCAGGCACAACTTTGGACACTCAGCAGAGAGATGGCTTAGGAGAGTACTTTATGTTGGACAGCCTAGAGCCCAGCCAGAAACTCCACAGACTACGACCACAGGCAGAGAGGGCCATGGAGGCTCCAGGGGTCTCCCACCCCCGTGACTCGTGCCACAACTTCAGTGGGCTTCAGTGGCGCTGGACAAGTAGAGTTGGCTTTCCTCTGAGTACTCTGTGAAAATGAGAAGATTTTGTATACAAGTTTTTAGTTTGCAAAAATCTGGACAGAAACGCACTCCCACACGCTCTTCTCCCACGTGCATCCACAGCGTCCCTGTTGCTAACACCCGGCACTGCCGTGACACAGAGGTCACAGACGGGCCAGCACCAATATATGGTTATTAAGATCCCCAGAGCTGGGCCCTGTGTCATCTGCCTATAATCCTAGCACTTTGGGAGGCTGAGGCAGAAGAATTACTAGTTCAAGCCTGGCCTAAGCAGCTTAGTGAGATCTGGTCTGAACATTTAAAACACATGCATACATACATACATACGAGGGCTAAGGATGTAGCTCAATTCCCAGGACTGAAGGGAAAAAAAACCCTCCCCCAGTATCTCGGATTCTCACTCCACTTTTGTGGTCTCACCAGCCCAGTGCTGCTCATAATCACGTTGCTGCCCAAACCTCCCACACCCCTCCGGCCGCCCCGGCAACCGCCGCTCTGGAGCCGGGAGCCTGCGGGGCGCACCCCTCCACTTCCTTCTCTCTTCTTTTTTCCTTAGTGGTACTGAGGATTGAACTTTTTTATTGGTTATTTGAGACAGGGTTTCACTAAGTTGACCAACCTGGACTCCCGTCTGTGATCCTCCTGCCTCAGCCTTCCAAGGTGCTGAGACGACAGGCCCGCAGGCCTGGCAACCGGCTCAGGGGTTTTCACCAGCTGGTGCCACCTCGGCGCCCTGGGAGGCCTCATGCCTCGGCACCCTGTCCGTTTTATTGTTGAACTGAATGGTCAATGGGCGCAGCTGCTCTCTCTCCCACCCATGCACTGGCACCCTGGAGGCTCCAGGGTGGGAGCCACGAGCACTCTGGGCGGGCTGTCCCTCGGGCGGGAATCCCAGTTCTCTGCAATAAATGGGAGAGAATGGGACAGCTGGACAGTAGGAGGGGACCGTGCTCAGCGTGACAAGAAGCCGGCACACGCACAACCCTTCCGCACGGACTCCCCGTGCTGTGAGGCATCCCGCCCCCAGCTCTCCCTCCCATCCTGGATGGGAGGCCTCACGGCCCCGCGGCCACTCTCCCCATCCTGGATTCCCACTCACTCTCCTCTGCTCCCCGTCCCCTGCAGCCCCATGCCCTCGGGTCCCTGGCGCCCGTCCACTCCGTTCAGGCCCTCTTACTTGAGCTGTGTGGGGCCCAAGCCAGCAGCAGGCTCCGGTGGGTCCTGGAGAAAGGACTTCCATCAGCTCGGGTCCTGCAGAGTTCTCCCGCCTTGCGGTCTTGTCCTTTGTTCTCTTAACAGTGTTTTAATTTTAATGACATCTGGCTTATCTCCCTCCTGAGCCCAACCTGTGGCTGGATCTGACCCCTCCTCGCAAGGCCAAGGTCACCCGGAGCCTCTTCTGTGGCCCCTGCTGAAAGTTCCGCGTCCTGCCTTTTACATGGGCCCTGTGATCTGCCGCGAGCTAATTCTTGGGGAAGGTGGAAGGTCGGGCTCTACATTCACGTTTTCTCCTTGCGTGCCGACATCCTGGTGAATATTTTTGCAATCATTAAATGGTGATTATGAGGACTACAAAGGCAGGCAGATGAGAGAAGCCAGGTGAGGTGGTGGCTTCAGGCCAAGAGTCAGGAGGAGGGATAATGGGGGAAGACAGGGAGGGCGGGACAGGGTGGTGAGCAGCACCCCAGGGTGTGCAGGGTCTCCTGCCTGGGCAAGGACCCCTCTGGGGCTCCCGCTGGAGCTGCTGTGAGGACAGGGCTCCAAAATGCTGACCGGGACCAGGGGGAGGCCCACAGATGCCTGCTGAGGGTCAGAGGGGCCTGCACAAACCCAGCAGAACCCAGGGCACTGGCGGGACTAGGGGTGGCCAGTCTGGGTGACCAAGGTCAGCTTTCAACCAGCGCCTGGTCAGGTGCCTGAGCCCCGGCTGTGTCCCATGGAGTCACCATTTAGGGAGAATCCCGGCCCTCAGGGTCTGGCCATCTTCCTCCTCCCACCACCCGGGCCACTCAGGCTGACAGATGAGAACAGCCCGTCCCCCACCTCCCCACCTCGGTCACTTTCCACGCCCCCCCCCCCCCCCCCCCCCCCCCCCCCCCCCCCCCCCCCCCCCCCCCCCCCCCCCCCCCCCCCCCCCCCCCCCCCCCCCCCCCCCCCCCCGTGAGCCTCCTCCCACCCCTACTCCTGCCCCTGCTGCAGGAGGAAGGTGGCCTTCCATTCTATAACCAGGGCCGGGAGGTTTGTTTTTGTTATTCGTGCGGGGGGTGGAGCCCAGGGCCTTCACACTAAGCTAGGATCCCAGCCCATTTTTTTTTTTTTAGTTTTGATTTTGAGACAGGGTTTGCTAAATCTCTAGGTTGCCAGGCTGGGCTTGAACTTGCAATTCTCCTGCCTCAGCCTCCTGGAGCCCTGGGATCAGAGACTTGCACCCCGGGATGGGTTTGTTTAACTTGGGATATAGAGCACCGGGCCAGCCCCCGCAGTGTCCTTACCCGCAGCAGCAGCCTGTGTGCCTGTTCCTTGAGGCCACGAGCTCAGCACTGCGTTCTCCTGGGTACCCACCTACCCTCTGTGTCACCGCCAAGGACCTCGGCTGCTCATAAGGCTCCACGTGACAGAGCCGGGCTGCCGCGGCACTCTCCCGACCTCCACGCTCTGTGAATCTCGAAACACAAAGACGACCAAGCCCCTGGGCCCCCGGGACACACGACACTGTTGGTCCTCCCACTGCGCTGGCCCTAAACTCCCAGCTGGAGTCCAGCTTCCAGCCACTGCAGGCTGTACCCTGTCCTGTGACACAGGACAGATGCATCTGCTTGTCGCCCCAGGCCTGCTCCCCACCTCTGGAGCCCAAGACTGGACACTGGCCGGCACTTGCCCACAGCCAGGCTTTGTGCCGAGACCCCACAGGAGCCTGGGCAGGGTCCTGACTGGCACCCCAAGGGGGCTCTGCCTAACGTCCCAATGAAATCTGGCCCAGGAGCCATTGCGGTTCAGACCTTCCCTGAACACCACAGGCGACCAGGACACCCAGGACCAACAGGCCCAAGGGAGCTTGTTACAATGAGAAGGCGCCATAAACTTTGCTGTGCCTTCTGTCCGATCATACGGCATCTGTCAAAGGACACTCTGGGGAGTGACCCAGGCCCTGCTGCTGAGGATCCTGGGGCGCTGCCCTTCGAACCTGGGCCACTGCAGAGGCCGCACAGGTCACGCACCCCATGCTGGGCGTCACACTGACAGGAATCGGGCCTGCGTGTGTCCCATCCCGGGGATGTACGGGTCTGTGAGCACCCCACCGCTCCCGAGGGCTGTGCTCAGCCGAAGTCAAAGGAGAAGGTGTGGAGCCGCTGACCCGCTGGACCATGGGAAGAACTCAAGTCGTCCTGTCCTGCAGCAGAGAGTGCAGAAGTGGCTATGGAAGAGGACGTGAGGGACAGCCATGTCCTAGCAGGCAGCCTGACGTCAGGCGAAGGGGTGCGTTCTAGCCCCCAGACTCACGCCCACCTAGGAGTCCACTGGGCAGCAGGGAGGTGGCCCTGACCATGCCACCACCTCTGCCTCCCGGTCTCAGGGTGGACCCAAGCCCACCTGCAGGAGTCCCTTGCAACAGAGGACAGTAGCCTCTGTTCTCACCCTGGGCACCCACCCACAGCCCCTCCTCACACAGGACCCAGGCCTGGTCATGGTTCTTTCTAGAGCTGGTCAGAAGCCGTGCCCTGCAGCTGCACCTGCTGCTCTGTGCCCCATGGGACAAACCAACGCCCTTGAGAAAGGGGACTGAGGGCAGGTTCTGGGGAGCAGCTGCCCTCTCCCTGCATCCCCAGGCAGCCCCGCTCTGCCTAAGGAGGGGAGAGCTGCACTTAGGAAGCCCTGCTCTCGGGGTCTGGACCTGGCCAGGCCCTTTGGGACATCAGGGTTAGCAGCTCACCCTGGGCCATGCAGGAGAGAAGGGACAGCAGTGTACACTTGGTTCTGTGCAGCCCTGAAGACCACCGTCCACCTGGGTGCCAGGGCCGAGGTCTCCAGTCCGTCCCCCTGCCCCCCACAGTCACTGCTAAGCCCTCTGACTATGCCAAGGCCACACGGGCCCCTTACCTCCTCCTGCATCTCAGCCACGGTCAGGCCACGGCTCCGAGACCCGCCACGGCTAAAGCTGCAATGACAGCCACCGTGCCTTCCCTCCAGGTGGGCTGGACCCCTCCAGTGGCTGCCCCTGGGCCCCATGCCTCTCCATGCCTGCACTGGAGGGCTCCCCGGAGGAGGCAGGGGCTTTGTCCAAGTCATGCTGGCCACTGAGCAGGACTGGGCTGCGCTGGCCTCACCCTGAAGGGTAGGGGACTGAGAACCGCAGCCAGAAGGATCTCATCCTGGGGGCAGAGATTCAGGCAGGAGGACCAAGTCCAGAACTTCAGGTCCAACCCGCATGGAGGCCATGGTGGCGGGGTGACACACGGAGAAGAGGCGGCAGCGCCCACAGGAACCTGATGAGTCAGCAAGGAGATGGGCAAGTGACAGACCAAGCAGGAGACACAGTGCATGGTGCGTGGACGGAGGGGTGGACGGGTGGAGGGAAGGACAGATGGGTAGGTGGACGGCCGGGTGGACGGTGGGCGGAATCACGCAGGGAAGCTCTCGCAGAGAAATCACTTGGGAAGAAACGCTCCTTGCTCAGCTCCTGCGGAGCCGGTGTGGCAGGACCCTGCCGAACACCAAGCGCTCCTCGCCTCCCCGCCGGCCCCAGCAGGGAACACGACTGGTGCAGGGCTGGCTCCCCTTGCCAGGCAGAGGCAGGTGGGTGGACAGCAGCACTCTGCGGGTGGCCCTCCTGCCCACATGTGTCCTGTGACTCCACGGTGACAATCCTTCACTGCTTGCGCGGCCTCAGTCCTGCCCCCACGTGCCCCTAGGCTGGCATCAATGGAGATAGCCCCGGCAGGATGAGGGCTGAGGGGGGTCAGGCCCATGGGCCGGCCTTCCTGTGCCACCTGGGCCCAGAGGCTCCTGGGGCAGTGGGTGGGGAGTTCCGGTGCTCTCAGGAAGGAGCGCTGACTGCCCATCATCATGATCCCTGGCTCCTGACAGCTGCCACTGCTTGTAGACTCTGTGGCTGGGTGGTGGTTGAGGAGCCCAGGGCTCAGGCAGTGTGATCCGGGCTGGAGCCCCACACCTGCTGCAACAGGGACCGCGAGCCTCGCTTCTCGTGGGCTGGCAGGGCCCCACTGAGCAGGCACGGGGGCCCAGAGGGCTGAGGTCACGCCGTGCTAACTGGAGGACCAGGCCAGGAAGGCGCCCGCGGGGAGCAGGGCTATTTATGGGCACTTGCCGGCTGTGCTCCTGAGATCGTCCTTTCTCATCCCCCGTCAGATCTCAGTGATGTTCTTTTGGAAAATTCCAGCCCGGGCCACGGGGGATGCTGACGGGCGTTTGGTCACCGCAGCCCGGGTGTGATGGAGGCGGGGTCCCAGGAAGACAGACAGAGACGGGGGCTCCACCTCGATCCCCTCGTCCCGGGATCTCGGAGCACAAACGGCAGGGAGCTCAGGAAGGACAACCGTGGGGTGGGGGAAGCTGGTTCTGGCCGGAAAGGCGGCACCCAGGGGCTAGGGCCCTGCACGACCTCAGAGGCTGAGTCCTAGCCCAGCCCGCCCCTCTTGTCACCCCGAGCAGGGCCCCTGGCCCTGTGAGCCACTGCTCCCATCTGCACAGTGGGCTCCCAAGCGACCCCACCACGGGGACCTACAGGGACCTGGGACATGCCGAGGGACCTGCACCGTGGGCATCACTGCGTCACCAGGGTGTTGTCAAGACAGTTGGGAGCCAGAGCTGCAGAGACCGCACCCTTGACCCAGCTCACACATGTGTGGGCCCACAGAAGCACATGTGCACATGCACACACACATGCATGATCCCTCACACGCAGCTGGGTGATGACAGGCAGAATTCACACACATGATCACCGTCCTCCACCAATGCACGGTGCAGCTGTGTTTGATGTTCCGGGGGGTAAAGTTTCAGAACAAACCAAGGCAGAGGGCAGCCTATAAACCTCGTGCCTGGCGCAGGCATGGGGAGGCTTTGGGATGCAGATCAGAGCAGGGGACATCACTGCCCCTGGGCGGGGCGGGGAGGCGGCCCAGGAGTTCACAGGCCTGCTCGGGGTGTGTGAGAAGCGGGAGAGAGCCAGGAGTAGGGGAGGCTGGATCCTACATCCCTGCACAAGCTGGAAGAGTTAGCCTAAACTTATCCAAGTCTGAGCAGCGCAGTCCAGTCAGGGTGCAGCAGGCGCGCTCTTGGCCAGCACAGCGGTCCCCACCCTGCTGGCACAAGCTTTGTGGAAGGCAGTGCCCACAAGCTGAGAGGTGGGAGATGCCACGGTGCCCCCTGCTGAGCTCCCTTCAGATCACGGGCACTAGATTCTCCCAAGGACCTGACAACCTCGACCCCTCACGGTGCAGTTCACAGTCTGGCATTTGCCCCTGTGAGGGTCTGATGCCACTGCTGATGTGCCAGGAAGTGGAGCCAAGGTGGTCATGTCAGGGACGGGGAGCAGCTCCAAATTCAGAGGGAGGGTCTCACATGGGCCTACCGCTCACGTCCCGCTGGGCACCCAGCGCTGGTTCCTGTTCTGCTGGCAGGACCCGGTCAGAAGCCAAGGTGGCTGGCAAACCCCTGGATTTGCAGCCATTGTCAGATGCGAGCGGGGCCTGCGGAGGGTCACACGCCCAGCTGCTGAGCTCTGCTGTCCAAACCATCACCCGCACAAATGACCCAAAGCCATGTCACGTGCTAAAAGCTAAAACGTTGGCTCAAATAAAAATCAGGCTGGGCAACTTTAATTCCCAACACTGTGCCTGGCAACATAAGTAGAATCACAGGGACAGAAGGGTCTGTGTTCGTCGTTCATGTCTTAACTCTGCGGTGGAGACGTGTTAGAACCCCACACGGGCCCAGCAGGTGGGAAAGGCTAAAACAGAAGGCAGATCCAAGGCAGGGAGAGCCACATTGGGGTGGGCGGCAAGACACATCGGGCGTGTCCCCACAGACGCCACGGCACCTGTCGGTTCCCAGGCTGCAAAGCAAAGTGCACCTATTGCCACAGAGCCAGGCAGTGGGCAGGATGTGCCCACGATGATGCCAAGGATCACCAATGCCAGGGACTCATGCCGTGCCCGGGGACGAGCCAACGATGGAAATTCGTCTTCTCCTGCTCCACGCAGACCCCAACGCGGTCTCCAAGGAAGAATCGTGGAGAAGAGATTCTTCCACTAGAATTCAAATTTACGATAAAAATCAGAACAACGTAAAAAATACAATTTATAATAAAACACTCAGAAAGAGATACTCCGAGCCTGTATACCCAGAGCTGGGGCTCAGGAACCCACAGAGCTGAAGCCTCAGCTGCCTGTGGTTGGGAGAGAAACTTCTGTGCTCTGCCTACTCTTGAACCCACAGAAGTGGAGGGATGTCGGGGCACCGGTGGCTGCGTGGCCACACCCCACCCTGGACCTGCCGCAGACCACCCCCCACCCACCCACAGCCACCTCTGCTGCCTGTCACCTCACAGGGGCCAGCATCTCCAGCGGGGACCATGCGGCCCACTCCTTTCCTGGACCACAGGAAGCACCAGCTCCTCTGGCCTGTCTCTGTCCCCAGGGCCCAGGTGACGTCACCCTGAGCATCCCAGCCGCTGCCTCCCATGCTCCTGACTGGAAGGCCCTGCCCTGCCCACACAGAGCTGGAGCCCAAGACCTGGGCTTGACAGGATGCAAAAATTAGTTAGTTGGGCATGGTGGTGCAGACTTCTTATCTCAGTATCAGGAAGGCTGAGGCAGGAGGATTGCCCCTTCCAGCCCAACCCCTGTAGCTTAGTGACCAAGCGAGACTCCGTCCCAAAGTACAAAGGGCCGTGGGTGTAGCTTGGTAGGAGAATTCAGGATTCAGCCCCGAGTACTGGAACAAAGAAAAAATTTAAATTCAAGCTGTGGGTTAGACGTGCCGGGGGAAGCCCTGCAGAGCACCAGCAGCTCTCGTTCGGGGACACGCGTGTGACTCCTCAGCCAATCTTGTCAGTGACTCCTCTGAGCTCTCCAAGCAACCCTCCGATCATGACACACTCCCCGTGGAGGTCAGAGGTGAGAGGAAGCCCTTGTCACTCAGCTTCATTGTCCCCAAAGCATGGGAAACTCTTGACCTGTGCAGCATGGTCCCGTGACCCCTTGGTCTGGGAGAAGCCTCGTGCCCTGCTCTTCCAGCCACTCCTCCTGCCACTACGTCTGACAGCCTGCAGCAGGAGGACATGTCACCTGCCTTTGGTGTGTGCATTACCTGAGGACAGTCCTCCTTGCCACCTGAGGTCCCCCATGCGGCCCACCCCAAGGAGAAGGCGCAGTTTCTGCTGCAGGCATCAGGTAACTGTGTGGGAAGGAAGTCTCCCCAGAGTGTAGCACAACCCCCACAACTCAGGATGGAAAAGGAACACGGAACCCCACGAATTGACTTATGCTTGGTCCCTGGGCCTGCCACAGGGGAGTGGGAAGGGACCTGCGGGTATAGAGGCAGGAAGCCATCCGTGGCTTGTACCCTAGTGTCCCATACACTGGTCTCCTCTGCCCAGGCCCAGTAGCTGCTGCCTGACAGTGAAGGCAAAAGCCGGCCACCTGGTCCTTCGGGTATCCCTCATGCTGGAGCTGAGGGCATCTCCAACAGCCCCCCTGCCCCTGCCCCCGCCTCAACCCCTGCAGCTCCCAGTGCATGCAGCTCCATGGAGAGGGGTGGCGCCTTTCAGGCAGAGGATGGGATGAGGGCTCCTGCTGGTCCTTGCTCTCCCTGCTTAGGCCCAGCTTCCTCGTGACCACTGCCTGCGGGTCCCAGCCACGTGAGCCACGTGAGCCACATGAGCCACGTGAGCCATAGCAGCCTTCCACTGGCCTTGGTCCGTTCAATACAACGCCACAGGGAGCATGGCTTATAAACTGCCGAAGGTCCTTCCCGCCGTCCCAAGATGAGTCTCCTGGTGGGATGGGTGTCATGTCCTTGTTAGTGCAAGGGCCAGAGGACACTCCAGGACCCATTCACAACAACGCAAATCCCAAGACCATCACCTCCAAATGCCCTACCTAAAGCCATCACCGTGGGGTGAGGACTGAGCCTGTGGATTTGGGGGGCACGGACATCCAGCCCACAGCCATTGGCTCCTTTCCAGCCTCACCCAGCCACCTCTGTGTCCGCACTAGCCCTTGGACATCTGCAGGTGCCCCTATAGAATCATTTCACCCTCCTCCATCCCCGGGCACATGCCAGTACCCCTGTGGGCACCCCCCACACTTGAAGGGATCTTCCCAGCCCTGGACCTAGCCAGTGGTGCTGACTTGGGCCAGTGAACTCCTGATTTTAAGCCATGAATGAGGACACTTCTCTAGAGGAGGGGGGTGCAGTGGTCATTTGGACCAGGGTCTTCCTTCAAGGGAGCCAGCATGAGGTCAAGGCTGACCAACAGAGGCTCAGGTTGGACCTGAGAGCTAAGCACCTCAAGTCTGGAGCCTGTTCTGTGAGGCCTGAACCCCAAAAAAAGCTAAGCCAGGTGAACACTTTCTCTTTAGTCACTTGCTGAGGGGGCGAGGCTCCGATGGAGTCCCACAAAGACCAGGAGGAACAAAGGACTTTAAGAAACATCTAATTCCCATGTGAAGGAAAGAACAAGCGGGGCCTGCTGGCACAGGCCTGTGTCCCCTGCCCTCCGGGAGGCAGAGGCAGGAGAGCTGCAAGTTCGAGTCCAGCCTGGGAAACTTAGCAAGTTCGAAAGACCTTATCTCAAAAATCAGTATTAAAATGGACTGAGGGCAGAGTTCAGTGTAAAAGCACTGAGGTTCATTCCCAGTGGGCACAGGCGCGCACATGCGCGCATATACACACACACACACACACACACACACACACACACACACACACACAGAAGGAAAAAAGGAAGTCCTTAACGGATGAAATAAAAGATCACTTGAATGTTTGTATAAGTTCACTAAGGTACTAGGCTGTTGAACAAGAAGGAAATACTGAGTATTAATTTTTCTATGTTAATAATAATATTGAGTGTAATCCTAATTTTTTTTAACAGAACACAGATTTTTTTTTTTTTAATGTGGTGGACTCCCTCACAGGTTTACATGGGGAAGAGTCCGGCAGGGTGTTTTCAAGTGTGTAAGTGGTAAGGCAGGCGGGGAGCTCTTCCGGCCAGACACAGAAGGTGAACCCGGAGCCCATGCCAGGAGAGAGGGACTCAGACCAGAACTGGCCCCAAACCTCCATGGCCATTGTGAGATCAGACTTCCAGGACAACAAGGAGAGAGGGGATGGGTCTTCTGGCGAGCCCCACTGGGGGTGGGGTCCCTGCCCCCGTGCCACAGCGCCCTCCAGCCCACGAGAGCATCTAAGTCCAGAGATTTCAGAGCCAGGATCATTCATCTGCGAGGAGACAAGAGCACGAGCCACGCAAGGGCAAACACCCCTTTCCCCAGTGAGAATGGAGCAGGGGAGTCGGTGCGTGGGACCACAGCCAGTCCACCTAGAGGCTCTGGGATGGTCAGCATCTTCTTTGTACATTTTGATCTTTTGAACTATAAGGGCATCTTCTCTGCTTCTTGGGGTCCCTTGCTGGAGCCACAGGGCTGGCCTCCCCGCCCAGCCCCCCCCCCTCCACCCCAAGCTGCACCAGAGCCTTTCCAAGGGCTGGGTGTGTGGCCAGCGGGCACAGGACCCACCAACATGGAGTGGGAACCTTCTCTTCACAGTCTCTTCTCCTGAAGCCCCGACGACCTGGGCAATTGAATGAGACTTCAGACTCCCACTGACTAAAGAGGAAAGATTCCCTTCACCCCGCCTTCCCCCCAAAAGTGAAGGAGCAGTGAGAATTGAAATGTCAAATTTGCAAACCGCCTTGGGATCTGGAAGATCCTGCACCAGGTACAATTAGCATTCCAGGTTTGGCAGGAAGGGAAAGGCAAAATCTACATTTAAAAGACAACCTCCCACCCTCACCCAGAAGCCACCAGCATGGGGTCTGCAGACCCCTGGGCTGGGGAGCACGATGCTCTATTTTCCCTCAGCAGCTTTTCAGGGAGGCAGGTGGACACTGCTGTGGGCTCAACCCCCACTCATCTGGTGGAAACACACAGGCTCCTGGGCAGGAGAGGCCCTGAGTGTGGGGAATTCACACACAGAGTTTAGGGGTCACTTGACTTCACAGATGCCATCCAGGCTCAGAAATGGGGGCCCAGAGGGGTCTCTACCCCTGTCTGCCCTGAGGACACCCAGTGTTGCCCTGACATGGCAGACTTTGCTGGTCTTTTTTTTTTAAAGTAATTTTATTGTGGTAAAAAAAAAATTCACATGACATAAAATTGAACTTTTTTTTTTTGTAAATATGTGAATTCCAAATTCTGTAACACCTTAGAACCACGGGGTTGGGAATTGAAGACTCTGATGGTCTTAAGGCTCAGGGGCAGAGACCAGAGTCATCCTGACAAGGTCTGTCAGCCACTCAAACACAGGCAGCAACTCAGAGGCCCCATCAAAGGGGACATTCTGACCCAAAGGAACAACGGGCTTGGGAGACATACTGGAGTCCCATACCTGGCCCCAGCCTCTGGCTTCTAACCAAAGGCCCTGCCCACTGCAACAGCCCAGAAATGAGAGGGGTGACCACAGTGACACCGTGGCCACCCGCAGCCTTTTCCTGTCTGCCCGTCTGTCAGTTTTTCAGTACCAAGGATGGAACCCAGGGCCTTTGCATTGAGCTGTGTTCTCAGGACTTTTTTAGTTTTTTAGTTTACGACAGGTTCACTGAGTGACCCCAGCTGATGAGCTAATTGTCACCATCCCTCATGGCAGATTTTTACACACAAATGCACAGACACACAGACACACACACAGGAGGGACCCTGGCCTTCAGAGCGAGGGACTTGTCCATGGTCATACAATCCCCCAGGATGGCTTCAAGAACCCGTGATCCCAAGTTCCAGAGCTCCAGTCCTGGAGGACTTCTGGGTGAGGCGTGTCAGAGTTCACCCCCGTGGTCCTGTCTGTAAGCACGTTAGTCCGCGCGAGGTGCTGGCTGTGGAGGGCTATCCCCGGCAGCACCACATGGCACACCAGGCATCTGGGAGGTCAGCTTACCCCCAGGAGAGACGGGAGGGGACGGGAAGGAGACTGGCCTCTGCCAGCAGGTGCCTCTCCGCACAGGCACGCCCCCTCCTTCCCCTCCTTCTCTCCACCTTTGCTCCCCAGACACATTGGCCTGGACCTCAGCTGGCACAGTCTGTGTCCCTCTAGAGTCACATTACTGGCCAGGGATGGCTCCAGGGCCGGGTGGGGCTTGCAGAAGACACAGCCTTCGGACAAGTGAGCATCCCAGCTGCACATGGGGCCACCCTGGGCCCTGGTGGACCTTCCCTGCTCCTGTCCTTTCCTTCTTTGCTTGGTCGCTTTGGTAGTTGGCCAGGTTTCCCCTCACACATCTCCTGCACCCCAGCTTCACCTTCCTGTACCCCTCTCCCCCATGACATGCCCCAGCCTATTTACCTGTGCAGGTGCGAGCCTCCTATAGCCAGAGGACCCAGCACCAAGCCTAATTTCAACCAGAGAAAGTCCCCGATGTGACGTTTCTGCAGGTGGCAGGGCCCACCGGGCAGAGCTCCCCCTGGGCAGGCACGTGGCTGGCTGTCATGTACACCGGAAGTCCTGGCCACGGCAGAGCTGGGCCTGAGCCACCAGGATGGAAATCCTGCTTAGTCAGACAGGTTTTCCAGGCCGGCTGCTTCTGCTGGGGAATTGGCCCAAGAGGGCCTGCTCGCCACAGTGCACCAGGGCCAGTCCCAGGTGCTGCCCACCAGCCATGGCCGGCGGATTCCAGGCCCTCCTGCTGTCTCCAGAGTGGAGCGTGGATGGCAGCTGTGAATTCAAGTGACCCCTAAACTCTGTGTGTGAATTCCCTGCACTCAGGGTCCTCGTGCCCTCGAGCAGGTGTGTTTCCGTCCTCCATACAGGATGCGGTCCAGGTTTCTCCCCCTGCACCCTTCCTCCCAATCCCCCACTTTGAGCCCAGGAGAGCAGTTTGGTGTTTCACAAGTACAAATGGGCTAGGTTGCAAGGCCATCCAGGCCTGAGCAGTTCCCAGTCCCGCCACCTTGGAGCGTCCTGTCGGGCTGTCCCCAGCCATCCTGAGGACCCAGTAAGTGAGAGCAGCTACCCAGGTGCCAGCCAAGAGAGGCCACGGTGGCCCCTGGGCCCGGCGCCAGGCAGGCGACAGCGCTAAGTCATGTTGGACCCACGCAGCTCCCTAGACCCCAGGACAGAAGAATCCGCACAGGGGTGACCAGGGACTCTCTACTGGGGCCCTGGCGTCTTGACATGTAGCACAGAGCCACCAACCGAGGAGCCAAGGAGCCCATGCATTTAGCACTGGTGCACCCCTCCCCCTGGCTCCCAGTAGGTAGAGCGTGCTGCCCCTCCCAACGCGCACAGCAAGGGGCCCTGGGGTCAGGAGCCCCACAGTGGGAGAAACTGGGGCAGGACAGCAGGGGGGCCCCACTCACCCCATCAGGCCTGCCACAGCCCCAGGCAACCCACAGGCTGGCCTGTCCCAGCGATGCCCCGGGGGTGGGCCCTCACCAGATGGGAGCTGGTAGAAGGCAGGGCACACCCATTCTGGAGAGAAGTGTGTGCCTGTGTGAACACACGTATGCATGTGCGCATGTGTATATGTGTGTGTATATGTGCACAGGTGTGCGCATGTGTTTGTGTGCATATGCATGCAAACTTTGAGTGTGTATATATGTGTTTTGTGTGCATGTATGTATGTGTGTGTGGTGTATGTGTGTGTTTGTGCAGGTGTGTATTTGTGAGTATATATGTGCATATGTGTGCACATGTCTCTGTGTATATACATGCAAGTATATATGTGTGTATTTGTGTATGTGTGATGTCTCTGTGTATATATGTGTATACTTGTTTATATATGTGTGTGTCTATGTATTTGTGTGTCTATGTGTATATTTGTGTGTATTTGTGTGTGTGACTATATATTCAGTTATGTATGTATTTGCACGTGTGTCTCTATGTGTATATCTGTGTGTACATGTGTGCACATGCATGTGTCTGTGTGTGTTTGTGCATGTGTGGGTATATATGCGTTTGTGTGTGTGCGCCTGTGTATTTATTTGTATGTCTGTGTGTGTGTCTTGTGTCTGTGTATGCCTATTTGTGGGTGTGACTGTGTATATTTAGTTATATATGTGTGTGTATATTCTGCACCCAGGCATCAGCCCTGGCTGCCCCCCAACCCTTCACCCCTGCCCCAGCTAAGCTCCTGGCACCCCAAGGGTAGAGCCTGGTGTCCAGCCACCCTGTGCAAGCTGCTGCCCTTCACCCCAGCACAGCTGCCCACAGGCCACTGGCCTGTCCCCCTGTGAGTAACAGGCAGACTCCACAGAGTGCCAGTGCTGTTCTGGGGCTGGCCCCAGTGACAGGAGCTTGTGCAGGGGCTCTGGACCCTCAAAGGCACATGGGGACGGTCCGTGAGTCACCCGCCACGTGACAGTGGCCCTCAGCACCGGATGGTAACCATGGTGGTCCTGGGGCCCTAGCCCTGTAGAAGCAGTCTCTGAGAGAGGTGCCGAGACATGGAGGTGGGGTGGAAAAGAGGAGGGGAGAACTGGGACCGGGCACAGGCCTGTCGCCCCAGCGCAATGCTGGGAAGCTGAGGCAGGAGGCTGGAAAGGTAGAGTCCCACCCAGGCCACTTAGCAATTTAGCAAGACTCTATCTCAGCCAAAAAAATAATCCTGGGTTCAATCTCCAGCACTACACACATAAATAAAATTAGATTTAAAAAAAAACAAGCACAAAGAAGAAAAGGAAAATGGTAACACTTAAACTGTATTTTTTTTTTTTTAAAGAACAACTGTAGCTTTAAGACACAGATGGTATTCAAGCAGGTTTTTTTTTTTTTTTTTCTTTCCTTCCTGGAAAAGTTCCCAGGGATCTTAAAGACCAGGGTCCGTGACCTGGGCTCCAGGTCTGTCCCCGTGCATCGTGTCCCCTTCCGTCACCCCGCCTCACGAAGTCCCTGTCATGAGAGGGCAGGTCTCAGTCTCCAACACGGAAACTGTGTGGGCTCCAACAGGAGCACACAGACGCTCGTCACCCTCTGGGGACATCTCAAGGCCCCACGGCTGGAGGCCACAGGCCTGCTCTCCTTCCAAGACCTGCGCCCTGGGTCTCACTGTGCACCTTGAAAATTCTGCCTGATAAATCCCTTCATGCCTCTTACTGATGCCCCCTGAAGATCCCTCCTATGTGAAGACGTCTGCAAGCCTGCAGCCGCCCCGTGGGTGATACCAGTCCGGCTCTCTCCTCTCCTGAGCACCTCCTCTGCCCCATCTGGTGGCAGCACCTGCCACTTTGTGGCCCTGGTGGAGACCCCCTTGATGGCATCCACATTCTCACACACTCACCTGGAGCTCCGCCCTCTCACCCCCTCCCAGCTTGCTCATTCCTCGCTGGGGTTTGGTGAGTGACCCCCACTTCGACTCCCAGGGACCCTCCCTGGAGCCATCCGGCCCCGTCTCCTGTTCTCAGGCCCACGCTGCCTGCCGCTACACAGGCCTGCACAGAGGCCCCAGGCACCCAGCCCTCCCCGGGGGCTCCAGGGTGGGTGCATGACCCCATCTCCTTCCCCAGCCCCCCTTAAACTCCTACCCCACCCACGAGCCCCACCACAAGGATGAAAATAATGTAATTGGCCTCACCGCCGTTTCCCACCACTTGACAACTTAAGAGGTACTTTCACATACAATAATTCATTAAATAAAGCAACGTTTAAGTTAGAGGCTCATTCCGTTTTTACAGAAATGCCAGGGCTCCAAGAGGCCGTGGGGCCTGATCAAAATCGTAGAATTAAAAAGAAAAACCGAACGAAATAACAAAGGTGGGCTTTGCCTCCCGGATGCTCCTCACCCCTGGTCCCCAGGGCTCAAGGAGCTCACTGCAGGTTGCCGCTGCCACCGGAGCTGGCCCAAATAACCCTGCTCTCTCTTCCTTGCTGAGCCTCAGAATCCTCTTGGGGGTCAGCAAGAAACAGACAGTGAGCAGGATGCTTGATATTTCTGCTCTCGGGGAAAATCAAACCACGTATCAGCGTATTTCCTCTCCTGCTTCAGGGGTCGGGGAGCTCGGCGCTGTCGACCTGCAGCTCAGTCTCAGTCGCCACCAGCCGCCTCAACTTCGCCTCCCCTGTACTTCGGTTTTTGTTTGTTTATTTGTGGGGTATCTCTGTGCGCGTGTGTGGGACTAAGGCCCAAGGCCTTCACTCTGAGCTACATCCCCACTCCGTTTTTATTTTTGATTTCGGGAAAGGAACTTACTAATCACCAAGTTGTTCAGGCTGGACTCGAGCTCTAGATCCTCCTGTCTCAGCCTCCCGGGCAGCTGGAAAGAGAAACCCGTGCCCCACCAGGCCTGGCTGTTATCTGGATGCTCTCCTGGCGGCATCCTGGCACAGCGTTTGTGTGGCACGTTATGACTTTCCCTTTTAGCCCGTTGACGATGAATTCCCAGGACTGGTCCAGGTGCTGAGCAGCCAGCGGCCCAGTGAAGAATGACCCTCCTCACACAGGGGGCCTGGCTGGGCATCAGGGAGGCCACTTCCAGCTCCACGTGGCCAGAACCGAAGCACCGCCCGGCCTCTGCCCAGCAGCCCGCTCTGTCCTCCCGCCCAGATGTCGCCTCGCCTCCCCGTGGGGCTGAAAGGGACAGAGCTGCCCGAGCAGGGACTGGCGAGCTATGAGGGCCAAAGCCCGCCATGACAGAAAACGAACCAGCTGTCACCGCGGGAGCTAGGGCCGTCCACTTGAAACGGGACGTTACTACTGGAGAGTCAGTGTGATTCCAGGGTACAGCCATGCCCAGCCTGCCCAGCTCTCCTACAGACCAGAAAGAGCCCGGCGAAAATCACCCATTCACGAAAGTGCTGAAACACATCAAACATGCTGTCAAGACAAGAAATATTCCGCGCGATCCGAGGGAAGAGCGATTTGAATAAACGGGAAGAAATGTGCTCCCAGACGAGCGAGCACAGCTTCTTCAAAGACGTGACGCCTCCCTAAATTAAGTGATAAAAAATTAGAATTCCAGTGAAAGTCCCAGCAGAACTTTGTAAAATGTGTCTTTGATTTGAAAGGGTTTTTTTTTAAACGTTAACCAAGAAAAATCTCCCTATCAAATGTCTCTCTGTTAATCACATAGCCTACTATTTATATTTTTTACATGACACAGGGAGAGACGGAGAAATTGAGACAGATGGGTAGGGTGAGAGGAAGCGTGGTCCCAAGGAGCCTCCGAAAATCCCACGCAGGGGTGCAGCATGGAGCCGGCGGTGACTCGGGTCTGAGCGGGGGACCGATGGCTCAGAAGCTGTCCCGAGATAGGGGAGGGAGCACTTGTTCGAAAGCGAAGTTCATCACCTTCTCTACCGCGAGATAAATTGCAGATGGGGTTCAAACATAAAGTATCGGAAGCCCAGAGAGAGATCGTTTTATATAAGCATAAGATGAAAAAATAATTTTCTAAGCAAAGGCCAAAGACAGAAATTGTGAGGAGAAAACAGAAGAATCAAATTGAACATTCTATATGACAAAAACACATGTGCGCATGCGTACATGCACAAGGAGTCTATACCAAGTGAAACGCACATGAAGACCAGGACGATGTGTGGACACAGACCTTGCCGAATTCGTATTGTATTGAAATATGTTTCCAAGAGTCTGAGAAAGAAATGATTAGGCCTAATGATTCAGAGAGAAAAAATGATTTTTAAAAAAGCCACAAAGTGAATAGCAAAAGAAAAATATAATCATCTAATAAGTATATAACATGTTTATTATCACTAGCAATCAAGGAATGCAAATTAAAGTCGGTGCTGGCGACGCAGGCTTTCCAGGAAAGCCGAGGCAGGACAGGAAGACGGCAAATTCTAGTCCAACCTGGGCAACTTCACAAATGGGACAAAACTAAGACATTAATTTAAAAAAAAAAAAATAGGCTGAGGATGTAGCTCAGTCGAAGTCCCAGGGATCAGTCAGGATCGACACCCATCTGGGACAACGCCCACCTGGCCAGGAGGCTGGGCTGTCCTCACCGACCCAGGCCTCGGGCACTGAGGGGTATGGAGGCCCAGCCCTGCTCCCACGCCAGGGCTCGGGCAGGGGGAAGTCACGGTGCATGGCTATGTTGGGCTCAGCCTGGAAGAACAGATAGGGCAGCTGCTCACAGAACAGGGACATCAGCGGGAGCGAACAAGGCGAATCCGTGAATAAAGTCTCATTCCCCCAAATTAATAACTAGGACGGCCTGGCGCTTCCATTGTTGTAGAAACAGTCACTTTTTAAAAATCCGGCTATTAAAATCACTTACTGTGTGTCTCAGAGGTCTAATTGCTGCAATTAAGCCCAATGAGGGTGACGCACTGGAGCAGGAGCGAGTGGGAGAGGGTGACTTCCTGTGCAAGGTGTCATGGGAAGCCACCCCAGCCGCAGTGTTCACGTCCCTGTCGCTGCACGCGGCCCAGCCCAGCTGCTGAAGAAGAGGGACAGACGGGCGGAGAGGTGAGGATGGGTGGGCTCTCTGACAGGTCTTGGTGATCACAGACTCGGGGCACGGAGCCTGGAAGGTCGGGCTGTCCTGGGTCCCCAGGATGCCATTGGAAAGGCAAACTGCTTGAGCCGTACCTTGGCAAAGAGAAACTGCTACCTGTGCTGGCTGCCTCCCACACAGCGGCCCAGGGCTCTGAGAGCTTCGCTCTCCCAAAAACATTGCCAGGCGATGTCCAACTGTTCCTTGGTCCCAGAGGAACAAGTGACAGCCATGTGTCTAAGAACTGACCAAGCAGTGAAAGCTGTTCAGTATCAGGGGAAAAGCTTTGGGGTGCCCTCCACGGACCCCGGGTTGGCACTGCACAGTGACTATCATCTTAGCTCTGCCCGCCACGGGGAGGCCATCTGTGTCCTGCTGGGTTCTGCCCCAGACAGGGCATAGAGGCCAGCACAGTAACCTCGTATTAACAGACAAATCACAGCACCCTCAAGGAACTGGGCCACCTGGAGCCTGCCCCCTGCCTGCAGCTCACAAGTCTCTTGCGGGCCCCCTATCTTTAACCCAGGAATGACACATGGCTTTCTTACCTGCTTGGAATTCAGGAGCAGACCCTGACTGTCACCTGCATGCATGGCAGTGGAAGTGACTGCGGTCAGAACATCCTTTGCCCTGGCCTGCCACGTGACCAGCCATTCATTCTTTTTTTATTGAGTTACTGTTTTCTGTTAATTGAAAACCTGCACTGACCATCTACCCAGACCCACCACCAGCTCTGGGGACGTGGGTCTGAGCCCGGGGACTTCACACTCAGCTACATGGGCCCGACTTTACTTTTTTCTCCCTTTCTTTGCATTTTTGACTTTGAGATAGGGTCTCCAAGTTGCTAACTTGCCCAGGCTGGGCTTGAATCTGCGATCCTCCTGCCTTAGCCTCCCAGAGTTCTGGGATTACAGGCTTTGAGGAGTATTTATTTCTAGGCTGAACACTGTTCTGAATCTTTCTGACAAATCTTAAAAACAGAATCTAAAAGAATGACCAGTTTCTAAGCAACTTACTTGCAGCTTGCTATGATTTGGAAGTGTGCTCCCAAGTTCAGGTTGGAAAATGAATGCCTAAACTCATAGGTCAATGGCATATACAGCTGGGGCTTGGGGAGAAATGCAGGTTAGATGGGGTCAGCAGAGCAGGACCGTCATGAGAACGTGCATGGCTTTGTGGGAAGAGGAAGCGGGGACCCGCCACTCGCTCTCTCTCCACCAACACTGTCCATCATGGTACACTGCAGAATGAGGCCCTTCCAAGGCCGCACGCCAGCATCCGTGCCAGGCTCCTGGATGACCCTGCTCAGTGCTTGCCGCTAAATAAACCCTACTCTATAAAAATTCCTTGAGATCCAGCTATAGCTGGAGAAAATAAGCTAAGACTCATCTGAAGAAAAAATATTAAATAATGTTTAAAAGAACAAAAATTATCTAACACTCTAAAAGGCAAAATTCATATTGTATGGCATTTAGTAAATCATCACCTCAAAACAAGATAAAAAATACAATAATTAGGAGATAAATCAGTCAAATGATAGTAAATCAGGACTGACCCTGAGGTTAAAATTTGAAGATAAGGACATAAAAATCAACAAGTATGACTAACCATGTGCTCAAAAGGTGAATTAGAAGCACACACACATAAAAATTATATAAAATGTTATATATTATATAAAAATACACATTATATATATTATATATGTATTATATATTATCTATAATAAAACCTCCAATCTTCTAAGGATTCACACTATGATTTGTAGGGAGAAATACTACTACAGAAATAGTTAATGAATTAGGAACTCTACCGCAGGAGAATGAGGGAATGTGGTCCTATAGACGCAGGAATCACCAGAAACAAAACATATAGAGGTAAAAGAATTTTTAAAATTGAAAAGACCACCAGTGAGCCATAGAGCGAGCCTAAAAAAGTTAATAGACATTTAATTTGTGTCTCTGAAAGGATTGGAGCATAAAGAATCTTTGAAGAACTAACATCCCAAGTGTTTTCATATTCCTTTACAATATAAACCCGAGATCCAAGAATCTCGGCAAACCCACCACCCAGGACAGCAGGGCCCATCCTGACAGGACAACTTGAGCCAGTGACAGGAGAACCTTCAACGCAGCTGGAGGAGCCCGTGCAAAGACGACAGGAGATCCCTCGTTGGGGACAATGAGAACATTGGAAAAACAGCTGATGCACTGAACGGAAAACTAAAGGCACCCTAGAAATCCCGGCAGGTGACTCTGGGAACGTCCACATGTTGATCCTAAAGTTCACTTGTGATCTGATATTGATGGGGAAAACAAGTTGAAGGACGGACACCACCCTGGGAGGACAGAAGAGCTGTGGCCCGGATTCCCGGCCTCCTCAGAACCCATAGCGGGAGCCCTAACTCCCAGGGCACCGTGTTGGAGATAAGCCTTCACAGTCATTAAGATGGGGCCGGGCAAGAAGATAGGCCTTGCCCCAAGGGGATTAGTGCCCTTCAGAGACCAATCAGGTGACTCTTTAAAGCTTTTTGTCAACTTGAAGGGTTTGGGAAACACCCAATTAATCCTGAGGGCAGAGTTTTGGGTGTGAATGACCTGGGACAGCCAATGAGGGAAGAAGGCCATGAACTGGCATGTCCAATAGGCTGGCAGCTCAAACTAAGTAAAAAGGAAGTTTAAGCGACAACTTCCATGCTCCTGCACTGTGAGGCTGGTTTCGATGTCACTAAACAGATTTTTATTTTCTTTAAAGAATGATGTCCTGGCTAGAGAAAAGCTTCAAAGATGCCAGGCAGAGCTCTCGTAGCCGCGACACACTACGGTCCTGCCACTGCCGCGTCCTGCCCTGCGACATTCTGGCCGCCCTCACGAGCCCGCAGCCCGCACTGCTATGAACCAGGCTTCGTGCTTTACCTGCGCAGCAATAGTTTTGGGCTTTGGTTTTTCCCATCCAGAAGCAGTGTCCTGTCCTGTCTGCTTGGCCTGTCCCACGCTGTGACAGCCCTTAGCAGGGCGTCCTTGCCTGGTGACCTTGACAGCTAGAGGAGCTCGGGCAGGTGCCTCCTAGCTAGGTGCCAGCTGTTTTGGGTTCACATGGCGGTCCTCCCACAGCGGAGCTGCGGCTCCGATTCCACTTACCAAGCTGATGGGGGCGGAGTGCTCGGGAAACACACCCTGTGCAGGGCTCCTGTGCAGGACTCAACGCTGCCTGGCCCCGCCCCAGCTCTGGGCCACTGGGTGTTTGCTGCCAGGGGTCTCCACTCTGAGATCGCCCCCTGCTCTGCCTGTCCCTGCTAGGCTCTGCGGGCAGGCCTGGGGCCTCGCTTGTCCCAGCAGGGAGCAGAGGTCAAAATGTAAATTAAGTAGGAAAAAATCCTCAGAAATCCCCCAGCAGCCAGGCCTGGGCTGCAAACCTGTCATCTCAGCACCTGGGAGGCCGAAGCAGCAGGATCACAAGTTCAAGGCCAGCCTGAGAAAGAGAGAGAGAGAGAGAGAGAGAGAGAGAGAGAGAGAGGGGGGGGGGGAAAGAAAAGAAAGGAACCCCTTGAACAGGGAAGGAGACTGTAGAGTTCCTCAACCCCCACCCTCCTCTCTAACAGAGAGCCAGCTGTGGGCGTGCAGTGGGCAGGAGGGAGAGCTGGCAGCTAGTGGCAGCCTGAGGGTGATGGAGGAAAGGCGCAGGGTGGCGCGCAGGTGGAGGGCGGTAGCCACACAGGCCGCACCTGTCGCACACAGGCATCGACCCGCTCCGCCAGTCAATCAAGCATATGGAGCATTCCCGGCTCCAGCGTGTCCCCAGGCAGCCCTGGGTTCTCAGGGTAAAGCCGTCTTGGAGACAGGTGTGATCCTTCTCCCCAGCTGGGGTGCAGATGGCAGAGGCAGCAGGGTGGGGAAAGGGCACCCAGACGCCCACACCAGAACAGCGGGTTTTCCAGGCACAGTGGGGGATCAGTAAGGGGGTGTCCTTGTGCTCCTGACACAAACGATCAAGAAGAAGGCAGGGAACCAGGCTAGGACTGACCCATGGCCTCCTGGGAGTGACCCTGCCCTGGCCTCGGGCAGGGTTAGAGGAGGACAGTGTGACTGGGACTCAGGGAAAGAGGGGGATCAGTGAGGCCTGAGGGCTGCACAGCAGGGAAGGGGGTGGGAGGCTGGGGCATTTTTCCTCCCGTGTTACTTTAGCTACTCGAGGTCCCTTGCATTTCTGACTTGAAGTCTTTTACTGTCTACACATAAACTTCGATCTGGGAGCTTGCTTGGGACTGTGCTGAGCATTGAGGTAAAGTTGAGACTCTGTCCACCAGAGCAGGAGCCTATTACAGATAACGTTGGTGCTGGGACTTCGGGTGATTACTATCTTCCATCTCTGTTTTTGGGGCTGCGGGGGTCTCTTCCCAGGTCCTCGACATCAGAACCTGGCCAGGGTCCTGTGGACAAAGCTGCGAAGGCGTGGGTCCCCAGGACTGCCTCCCCGGCGGCTCCCCTGTCTCCAGCCTCCTGTCACCATGATGGTTCCCCTGTCCCCGCTGGTTGGTGGCTCCAGGGCACCTGCAGCACAGAAGGGGACAAAGTGTCTCCCCAAATATGCCTCCAGGCTGTGCTCTGTGATCTACACCCTTGGGCATCTCCAGGAAAGGTGTTGGTTTTTATTTGGAGAGGCTGGGTCGTCTTGTGTGAGAGTGGGTGAAGGTCCCCCCTAAGTTCCAGAGATCTAAAAATGCCAGGTCCTGGGCCTTCGGGGAACGTCCTTCAGAAACAGAGAAAACCCAGAAACGACGTCTGGCTCGCTGGCTTGCTGTATGGAGGAGCTGCCCACGCTGTGTCTGCCGCCTTACCCCGCAGGCCTCTGGGACCGGAAGTCCTGGTTTCAGCTACAGGTCTAGGCCTTGTAGGCAAGGGACACGTTTTTTCACCCTATAACCTAACGGCAAGAAACAGGAGTCTGTGCACACAGAAAACACCTGACCAGGGCTGTTGTCGTGCTGGCAGGTGCTGACGCTGTGCACATGAGCCTCGCTAGTGGAGGGAGCTTCTCCAAAGGGAAGAGCTTGATCTCTGGACTACCTGGCACCTTAAGGTTTCCAGCACCCCAACCCAGCGACGTGTATCGTGGGCCCCTCTGAGGACTCTAGTCCTACCTGATGGTTTCCATGTCTTTGAATTCAGGAGTCACTGTGGAGAATTCTTTGAGCTTTATAAGCAAATTACTCTTCTGTTTACTTGTTTTGGGGTCCTGGGGATCCAACCACTGCCAAAGCACTGTGGTAGTCTCTACCCCTTTCTAAAAATTCTTAAATTTTGGGACAGAGTCTAAGTTGCTAAGTCACCAAGGCTGAGTGAGCTTCTTCAACTCTCAACCCTCCTGCCTCAGCCACCTAGTGCCTGAGATCAGGAGTGAACACCAGCATGCCCAGCTGCACAGCGTTTTTTGAAGTATTATTTCTATAATTTAATACATTAGAGTTAATTCACGCCATTGAATGGTCTTGCATATGATTGCTAGTTTGCAAATACTTCCTGGCAGCTTGAAAAGATGAATTAATAGTTTTGTATGATACAAGGTTGAACAGAAATGTGTGAATGCACCATTGTTAAAGAGACTACTCAGATTTATTAGCTCTTTAATTTATACATCGTTTATTTGATCAAAGCCTAAGAGACACATAATCCTAGTAAAAGGGTTCTTCTATCTTATATGTGTGTTTCTGAAGGTTTTATTAGTCTATTTAGATGGTGGTATTTAGCACAAAATGTTCAAGACTGATAGACCCTCACTGAGCAATATCCCTTTTATCAAAAACAATGACCCTCTTTGTCCATTAAGTGAGTGTTCACTTTGAATTGAACATTGTTTTAAATGAGCAGGGCCAGCCAGGCCTAGTGGCTTGGGTTTAGCATCTGGGTACTTTGGGAAGCTGAGGCAGGTGGATGGCAAGTTCAAGCCCCGCCGGGGCTACTTAGTGACTTACTGACCTTGTTTCAAAATCAAAAATAAAAAAGGTCTGGAGGCAGAGCTTGGTGTGAAGGCCCGGGGCTCGAACCCCAGCAAGACACACCCATGCACACCCATGCACACATACGCTCACACATGCACAGCGCCATCCGTCCCCCCTTTCTCTGGCTCTGCCCATGCCTCTCCCCTGTTGTTCTAGCCCTGATTCTTCCATGTCCAACCTTTAGGCGATGGCAGGGCCTGGGGGTCAGCCAGATCTGATCCAACTCGGGACCCATCACGGTGAGGCAAGGGACCCCAGCCTGTCTCTTCACTCGTAAGTTAGGGACAGCAAAGCTTCTCATGGGGCTGCGGGAAGAATTAAAGACGAACTTGGAGTCTGCTGTTGGGCAATCGGGTCTGGACGATGCACACGCGTGTCCAGGAGCAGCCGGCCTGGCGGGAGGGCAGGCGTCACAGGCCCCCCTATGTATCTCACGAGACATCACGTGCACATGGCGTCCTCCGGGCATGCACGAGATGAGGTCACGGCCAGATGGAGATCTATCCTGAAACGGAGGTGGAGTCTTTTACTTCTTCATCATATATGTCACTAAATGACCATTTACTGTGTGTGCGTTTTCATGCCTGGCCCGCATCCCTCGGCCTCTGTCACCTCGTAGGAGACTTCAGGCCACTGTGACTGGCTGTCACGAAGCGGTGCCTTTCTGTGTCTCCTTTCAGAGGCAAAGGGCGAGGGAAGAAATTGTCAGCAAAGGATCAGACGCCCATGGCGGAGCCTTCGGGGTCGCTGGAGGGCTCCTCCGGCCGCAGCGCAGCTCACGGGTAAGTCACGCAAGTGCGAATCTGGGAAAAACACTCAGCCGCTTCATGACGCGATAGGAACAGTGATGGAACTTTCACCTTTCCCGTGGGCAACTTCGCAGGACAGCACCTGCTGCTCAGCGGGGTGGAGCGAAGCGGCTGTGGCCCTTTTGCCGGTGGCGTGGACAGGAAAGTGCCTCTCTCCAGGGTCGCGTGTCTCCTGGAGGACAGTTAAACCGTCAGCGCCTCTGATGCCAACATGTTCTTCCGCCAAGGCGCCTGGGAGCGGCTGGGCCTTCTTTCGTGTTGTTTGTTCGTATGTTTGTTTGAGACAGGTCTCTCTCAGCTGCTGAGCAGCCCGGGCTGGGCTCCACCCTGCAGTGCGCCTGCCTCAGCCTCGCCGGGTGCTGGGCTGGCAGGCCTGCTCCCCGGGCCCGCTCCTTTGGTGCCCTGGCCTCGAGTGCCCGATCCACCACCTCGGGCCGAATTGCGGGGTTTGCCTGGGCATCCCAGGACCCAGCCAGCTCCTGACGTCGCCCAGGACCCACAGTGGGGGACGAAGGCCCCCCGCCCACCGCCGCCGGAGCTGCCTTCCGATTGGCTGCGCTCCCACACTCTGAGTTTCAGCCACAGGCTGGATGTCAACAGATCGCCTCGCGTTGGAGCCCTTGTGCAGCATCTAGGTGCAGGTTGAAACCGCGGAAATCCCGCTCCCGGTAGCCTCTCCCGCGCTAGAGTGCCGAGCTGCCGTCCTGGGGAAGAGGAACATGAGGTTCCCAGGCCGCGGAGGCCGCGCGGGGCTGCTGGCCAGAGGCACTCGGGTGGGGCCGGGCGAGGCCACAGGATGGCTGGAGGCGCAGGCGGCCTGGGCGCCACACCACGCGGCTGTGATTCTAGCATTTATCCACCCGGCGGGGCTGATGCCGCCCGGAGATCTGCCAAGACTTTTTCTTTCCACACGCAATTGGATAGACGAATTTATGTTTCCACACTGAGCGGCCGGGGTTGCCAACAAACACAGAACACATTTTGCGCTTTAAAAAGATTTCCCGTATGTCCCTTGAGACGCAATTGTCCCCGCCGCCCGGGGCCCAGAGGACCCTGCAGGGCACCCGGGGCTGCTCCTGCTCAGCCTCCCCGGGTCGGGGAGGGGCTGCAGGTGCGAATCAGACCAGGCCCGCCTCTCCTCGCTGATGCTCACGGGCGGAGGCACCCACACGTGCTGGCTAGTGTCTCTTCACCCTCCCGGGCCAACTTCCTCGCCTCTCCAAGGCGCGAATAGCGGTGACCTGCAAGCCCCGTTTCTCCACTCCTGGCCTGGCCTCTGCCTGGGAGCCAGGCTGATGCTCTACCTCCAGCAACCCCACGCCCAGGGTTCAAGTCTGCTGCACTGGTGGCTTTCAGGCCTCCCTCCCAGGCACGCCCCCCGGAGCTTTGGGACAAGCTCACCTGCCCTCGGGAATTCCCAAGGGCAGTTAATACCAGCCCTGCCCTTTGGTCTCCACTCTCCAAAAATGTCACCTCACTTACAACTAAGGTTCACACATTCTGTTTCCCCTGAAATGTGGTAACAGGAGCCAGGCCTGGTGGTGCAGGCCTGGGATCCCAGCTACCTGGAAGGCGGAGTCAGGAGGATCTCAAGTCCAAGCCCAGCCTAGAGAGGACCTAGCGACTCCACAAGATCTTGTCTCAAAATCAAAAGTAAAAACGGGATTGGGATAGAGCTCAGTGTGAAGGCCCTGGGCTGGGTCCCCAGCGCCAGGGAGGGAGGGAGGGAGGATGAAGGGGAGGCGGGGGCAGCCTGTGTGTCTAGCAAGGCTGCAGTTGCACGGGAGTAGCACCACAGAACAGTAGGCTTCTGGAGGGTGAGGTTGAGTCGGCAATAGAATGGCACAAATACTTGCTCGGCCACAAGTTCCAGCCCAAACGTGACATTCTGGACAAACACTTCTGCCCCTTGCTGGTTCTGCCAGGAGGACTGGGTCAAGGGAAAGAAGCAAATTTACCTACCAGATGCTGGGAGTCCGTTAGAAAAGTTACCGGTTGTTTTATGAATGCTTAGGTTGGGTGGGAGGGCACCACCGCTGTCCCCTGGTCTCCCCAGGAGGTTCTGCGGCTTGGTGAGTCCCAGGAGGAAGCTGGGCTGGTGTCGGGCCATGGGGGGCAGGATGGGGCCCAGTATCCCCAGCAGAAAACACAAGGAGATGAGGAAACAGGTCCACGGAGCATGAGGGGCTCTGCTCGCAAGATGTAAACCCTCCAGCCAGCGTAAGGATTAGAGTTGTGCCAGCCGAGTTCAGGACAGACAAGTGTAATTTTAGCAACAAAAAGTAGACAGTTCCAGAGACAGAAGCTCTGAACAGTCAAATTGTGCCGCAGTAGAATCACTGGGTGGAAGACGTGGGTCTGCAGGGCTTTTGTGTGGAGAGGATAAAATCTTCAGGCCGGAAAAACTAATCCTTCTGTCGTAAGGACGAACAAGGAGGCGATGCAGATACATTGAGTCTCCCAGAATGTTCATCTCAGTCTCGAGTCAGACCAGCCAAACATGGGCCATGAGAATGCGGTCCCAGGGTTTCTGTCCTAAAAGCAGTCATTCTGACTCCCCTCTCCCCTCCCTCAGCTTGGGTCCAGGGCCTGCCCACATGCCAGAACTACCCTTGTGCTGTTTGTTTGCTTGTTTAACTTTTGTTTTTGTGATACTGGGGATGAAGCCCGGAAACGTCACACCGAGCTACGTCGCCAGGCTGATTTTATTTTTATTTCAAGACTGGGTCTCGAGAGGTTGCTACGTGGCCTATGTTGAACTCCCACCTGTCATCCTCCCGCCTCGACCTTCCCTAGTGCTGAGATCACAGACTAGTGTCACTGGGCCAGGCTCCCTGTCCCCTCTTCGTCAAGCTCCCACCCGCTCTTAACCTCCATCCCACTGTGAGGCATCCCTGGACACCGTGGCCAAGCCAGAGGGCCCCGTTTCTCTCTCCATCACCCTGTGCCCCATGGGAGGCTTGGCACACAGCAAATGCCATGACCCTCTCCTGGATGGATAGATGGGGTATGGGAGACAAAAGACAGGTGGATGATGGCTAGATTATTGGATGACGGATGGATGTAAGGGGTGGGGGTAGATGGAAGAAAGTGGTTGT
Organism: Ctenodactylus gundi; assembly: GCA_004027205.1. Lineage (NCBI taxonomy): Eukaryota > Metazoa > Chordata > Mammalia > Rodentia > Ctenodactylidae > Ctenodactylus > Ctenodactylus gundi. Next base: position 259,394 of record PVKB01001212.1, read on the forward strand.
GGGGTCAGTGGTCAGGCATTTGAATATTTTGGATGGATGGATGAATGGATGGATGGATGGATGGATGCAGAGGGACAGGTGGAAGGAAGGGTGATGATAAGGTCACTGTTTAGGCAATTGAATGTTTTGACGTGTGATGAACCCACTGGACAGTTTAAACCCATAAGGACTCTGAATTTTAATAAATTCAATCAAATTCCAACAATGTTTATCAAAACAGAACTTTTTAATCTTCTAATTCCTTGACTATTTTTACATGACACAGACAAGTGGTTTTATTTTCATTTTTATTTTGTTGAAATTAATTCTGCATGAGTCAATTACTTGGGTACAATTTTTTTAAAAGTATCTGATGCAACAGTCACTGTGGTAATACCAGATTTTGCTAACTATACCCATCATAAACACTGTGAGTTTTCTTTTTAAGTGCATAAACTTCTGCATAGTTCCAATTTCCTTAGTTAAATTTTTCATATTTAAATTTTGTGAAAATGATAATAATACATTTTCCTGTGTGAAGTTTTTTTTCCTCGCCACATTTATTTTGTGTTATTTCTACCAGCAATATTATGAAATAAATAAAATGGATAGCCCATATGTCTCGCTTATTTTCAAGGAGAATTGTGAGAAATCCCTCAGATGTCCCAGAGTTGCTCCTCATGCAGCATTTATTTACTGTTTTTCTTTTTGAGTTTTGAAGGCCACAAAGTGTGCAGAGAAGTTCGGGTCTGAGTTCACGGGAGCAGGGCAGCTGCCCCAAGCACCTGGGCTCCCTTACACGCATCTTTGAGCCGACTGAGGGAACAGGTGGCTCTTCCTCCCAGCAAAGGCAGGATAGCAAACACCACTGGCTTTGTGGGCTGTGTGGTCTCCATGGAAACTCCTCAACTCTGCTTCTGTAACTCCAAAGTAGTTGTAGATGCACAGGAGTAGCTGTGGGCCAATAAAACTTTATTTATATAAGCAGGGCGAGGGCCGGACTGGTGGGAAGCGGGCAGCACAGCAGGAGGTGAGCAGTCAGTAAACAGGCCTGCTGGGCTGCATGCCTGTGCACGGCTGCTCCCCATGTTCATGGGTCCTCCTGTACTCCGCCTCCTCTTTGTTCAGCTACAGGACAGCAAGCCCTACCGTGAACTGCCCACGCGAGGAGTCTGGGCTGCATGCTCCTCGTGAGAACCCAATGCCTGATGACCTGAGGCGGAGCTGAGGCGGGGATGCTAGTGCCACCTACCCCACCCACGTGTCTATGCCCCCTACCCCATCTGTGGAGAACTATCTTCCACACAACCAGTCCCTGGTGCCAAGAATGTTGGTGGGCCGCTGTAGGTGCAGAGGGTCTTCCGAGCCCATCCATGGGGCACGTGACACAAGGGCACATGCTCCTGTCACTCTGGAGAGGAGGCCAAGCTAAGACAGGCTGAAGGGGCCTTTGTCTCCAGGGAACAGGGGCAGACGTGAAGGCCTGCCAGAGGACAGCGCACTCGAATGGATGCGGCTGTCTCTGTCCCTCACTGCCGGTGGCCTCTGCTTATTAACGACACAGGACGGCCCTGGCTGCAGGGACGGAGGCTGAGGCCGGCGCCGGGGACAACAGAGTGCTGTGGCACTCGGTCCGAACAGATAATGGAGTGAGGGGACATCTATCTTCCCCTTGCCCCCAGCCCTGTCTAGGGTGAAAGGCCCGTGCTCAACCCTGAATCACGGCTTGGCTGTTCTGCCTGGAGCTCCCTAAATATTTTGTAGCCAGCTTTGACTTGGAAATGCAGCCAGTGAAATATCTCTACTTGACCAGGAGGCCCCCGGTGACATTAAAATAATGATTATCACGTATTTTGCATCTGGTCATAGTGGAGCAACACCGCTCACAGGGTTCTCGCTTGAGCGAGTGATTTAGGAGCGGGGCTGCAGTTTGGAACGAATCAGGGAGGCCTCGCCTCCACCGACTCCCATAAAAGACCGGGCAGAAGGAAGGGGGCGTTGTCCTGACTGCCTGGCTCCTCTCTCTGCAGGGAGCCTTATTTCTCCTTTATATACTTTCCAAAACTTCACTGCCAGCTAGATTTATGGGCCAGGGAGAGGGGGCCTCGTGTGCACGGAGCCTGGGGGTCCTCTGGGCTCCCTGCCATAGCCAGGCCAGCCCCCCGGTGTGCCATGGTGCCGAGCAGAAGGCCTCTGGTCACACACAGCAGTTCCAATGTCCTCAGGCCCGAGGTGCCAGGGCCACCACAGAGCTGCCTGCCCCGCCAGAGCCAGTGCTGCCACAGGAAGGTGTGAGCCCACACCGATGGACAGACCGTCCGCTCACGTTCCGTGCTGTCAGTGAGCACCGTGGATGGAAGTGCTGTCCTCTGGAAGCTGACATTTCTCAGCTTCCTCCCTGCCAGTGTCTCTCTCTCTCTCTCTCTCTCTCTACCTCTCTCTGTGGTATGGGGATCAAACTGCCCAGGGCTTTTGCACCAAGCTACATTCCCAACCTACGTTTTACGTTTGGTTTTGAGATTTGGTATTGCTGCCCAGCCTGGGCTGGAGCTGGCACTCCTGCCTCAGCCTCCCGGAACACTGCAAAGTCCCTTAAAGACCCGACGCTGGAGGCTCTGCCCCAGCTGGGGGGCTACTGAGAATATCTAGCCTTTTTGAGGGGCCTGTGTGTGTGTTTGTGTGTTGAGAGTCAGTGTATGATGTGCGTGTGTGAGGGTAGAGGAAATCGTGTATATGGTGTGTGATGTGTGTGTTGAGGGAAGTCAGTGTGTGGGATATGGTGTGTGTTGTGTGTTTGGAGAGTCAATGTGTTGTGTACAGTATGTGATGTCTGTGCGTGTGTTGTACGATGTGTGTGTACGCATGAGGAAGGCTGACATGTGGTGTGAGGCATGGGGTGTGTGTGTGGAGGAGATTCAGGATGTAGCACGTGTGCACGTGTTCTGGGGTCCATAGTGCTGCCCCCACCCTCTTCCTGTGGATTCTGCCTTGTACTCTCCACCCTTACCACTAGCCTCTGTGGGGACCCTGAGGCCTCTCAGCTGTCCCCCAAGGCCCCTGTTCCAGCGTCCCCTCAGACGTAACCAGACTCCAATGTCTTCCCAGCATGCTCTCTGTCCAACATCTGCTCCAAATGCCACCATCTACCCCTCTCCGTTGCCCAGCTGCCTGGGGATGGGCGTGGGCAGAGACCCCTGCACCCCCTCTTGTGGTGAAATAGGGAGACGAGGGGTGCACTAAACGCCCCAAGAGTCTCACAGAAAACACCCCTTACTGATCCAAACCCTTGTCCACACAGCCTGTCGGAGGCTTTCAGCAGGAAGCCAGTGTGGTGCCCTCGGTGGGCACTTGGCCACAGCACAGAACCTGGAGGATGTGAGGCCTGGTCAGCACATTCCGCAGGGCCACGGGTCCCTGCACCCTGGGTAGGCCCAGTGAACCCCGAGGGGCCGAGCCGGCAGGCCCGGGCTCCGCAGATCACAGCCCTCACACTGCCAAGGTGGAGCTTGTCCCCCCTGCTGCCTTCCACCTGGGTGCCAGGGCCAGCTGAGGACTTGGGTATGGACCTGTACAGTGTCCTGTCCTATTGCTCCTTCCAGCTGCACCTGCCAGGCAAGGCCACCACAGGACGGTGGGCAAGGGGCAGCTGGGGACACAGGCTGAGAGCCTCGCCTCCTGACTGGGTCCCCATCTCTCTGGGCCTCTGTGCTCCCTGGATTCTCAGCCTGCTCAGACCTCTGTCCCCCTCAAGTCCACTCTGCCCAGCCCTAGTGCCTCCCAGATGGAAGCCGATCTGAGAGAAGCTTCAGAGGAGAGAGGACCAGACAGGAGCAGGTGGAAGCCCGGAAGAGAGAGCGACCCCAGCGGTCAGGACCCAGGAGGAGAGCAGGCAGGTGACAGGAGAGGGAGCACCCCGGGCAGAGCAGAGAGATCTATAGGAGGGAACCCAGACAATACCTCGTAATGGCTGTTGACAGAGGCTCGGGTTGTTTGTTCTGTGATAATAAATTGACAAACAGCGTCGGCCCGCCGGAGACTGCCAAAGGTGTGTGCGTCTCTAGGTGCCAGTGGGTCCGCGAGGATGTCCAGGTGATGAGGCCCTGGTTTGGACGCCTGGCAGGGCGCTGGAGACAGCAATACTCGCTGCCAAGATCTCCCCAGGTGCCTGGCTCCAGGGAAGCGAGGACCACGCAGGAACCGGGGAGGAAAAGCACCCGCGTTGTTCCCAGAGAAAACAGGCCCCATTTTAAAAAAATTCAATTAAGGCCTTGGATCGGGCTTTCGTAATTAAATCGGTGCTGTAAGTAAGCAGAATGACAGATGAGTGCCTCCCCAAGCCGCGGGGGCAGGGAGGCCGCGCCCCAGGTGGGCGGGCACAGGAGGCTCAGGGTGCCAGGGCGCGAGGGAGGTGTCCTGACACCTGCTTTGTTTGGCCTTCAATCACAGAAGCGTGTACTCTCCCTAAGAGGGCAGGCGAGGGCCTGGGACAAGGAATGGCTTTCCTGATGCCACGGCATGTCTCCGCAGCCATCCGTCTGCAGGTGCCCGGTGTCCACACTGTCATTAGGACAGCGACATCGCGATGCTAATGAGACCAGAGCTCTCTGAGGACCCCGGCCGGGGTAGGGAACGGGACCAGTGTGGGAAGACTCCTCGGTTGGCAGGGGAAAGCCCTGGGGAATGTTGGGGGGGACTCGGTGTGAGCACAGCTGGGAGGCACCCTGTTTTTTCAAGAGGAGCAGAGATCAGGACACTTGGGCAGAGAGCAGAGGCAAGGTGCAGAGGTGGGCAGGAGAGGAAGAGGGGTTGGTTGGAAGGAAGCGAGGAAAGGGAGGAGATGGGCCAGGTGTGCCAGGTGGCACGACAAGATTACCCCCTGTGACCGGTGCCCACCCCTCCCAAGGCAGCAGAGGCAGCCCTGACGGAGGCAGCACTGCACATCTGCAGCACACGGTCCAGGAGTCCCCGGGCACCGAGGCGCTGGGGACAGGTGTGGCACCTTCGTGACTGAAGACGTCTCCCTCTTCAGTCACAGGATAGAGAGTGACCAGGAGGGCCCACGTCCGTCCATCTCGGGCACCTCCCTCGGTCCACCCAGGCTGGGAGAAATCTTCCAGCTGTCGGCCACCCAAAGATGTCCCAAAGGTAAACTGAGGCCAGGTGCCAAGGCGCAGCTGGAACTAGACAGGTTCAGGTGGGAACCATCCAGGGAAGATGCTTTGTGAACATGCCCACAGAGACCCAGGGCACACCCACAGCCACGTGAGGGTGGGGACTCCAAGGTCTGCTCTGAGCCCCAGCAAGGCGGCAGGGAGGGCAGAGCTGGGCTGGGAGGGGACCCACTTCTTGTAAATTATGAAGGTGGGTCTCAGGCAACACCACTAACCCACTCTTGGTTAGAGGTCCCTTCTCCAGAACCTTGCACCCGGGCCGTGATACTGGGCTCTGACCCTGTGGCCACTGGCAGTATCTCAGGTGTGGTGGGGGTGTCAGCTACAAGAATGTGGAGGGAAAATCCAGGCCTGCCCTGGTGGCACAGACCTCTTGTCCCAGCACTTCGTGAGGCTGAGGCAGGAGAGTCACAAGTCTAAACCCAGCTTGGGCAACGTAGACAGACCCGGCCTCAAATCAAAAATAAAAACATGGAATGGAGATATAGGCCCTGAAGGCCCTGGGCTCAGTCCCTAGTTCCACAGAAAGAAGGGGAAAAAAGGAAGAGGAGGGGAGAGAAGGGAAAAACAAAAACCCTAAAGACCCCCAGGCAGTGACTCCACCCCTGACCTGTGCCCAGGCAGGTAGCCCACACCACCTTTGGATAACACGCTCAATCCTTGCACCCAGGGTCAAGTGCCACGTCTGCCCCGGGCTGTAGACTAGCCCCCCAGCGAGGTGCCTGGTCCCACACATTGGGCCCCGTGAGCAGACGTGGCCCAAGTCACCAGAAGCCAGGACAACAGAGCTGCGAAGAGAGACCCAGAGAGCCACCGGGCACGGGGCCCCTTCTGCAGGGCGGACTCCTGAGCAGTCACCACATTTCTGAGCTCGCTCGGTTGCAGGGTGATTTATAGTTGTATTATTCATAAATCTGTTTGCAGATGTACACAGGGTGATTGTGCCTCCGAACGATATTAATAACTTAATGAGATCGTGCTATTTGTTTATGGAATGGATAATGGGATCTCTGCGGGGGCCCGACAGAACACCAAAATCTGGTAATTTGGTGACTACTGTTAGACGTACACACAGATGCAGTGGGTTTGGGGTGCGAAGTCCAGCACCCTGTTGCAGGTGTGTCCATGGCCCCGGAAGGGCCTCTGTGGACGGCGCCTGGGAAAGTCCTTGGCCTGGGACCCACACATCTCCTCTCGTCCCCCCTCCGCCCCCCAGGGATTCTCTCTGCACACCCCAGCCCTCCGTGCTGAACCCGCAGTCTGTCCTCAGCCCTGGTGGCTCTGCCCACATCCCACCCAGACAACCCCTCTCACTACTTCTCCCACTGCCAAGAGCTGGGCCGGAGTCCATCTCCTGCTTTCCTTGGAACCCTGCTCAGTCAGACCCCGTGGGGCAGCCTGTCCTCCCAGCCCTCTGGGAGGCTGAAGAGAGGATCACAGGTTTGAGCCTCAGCAATTTCATGACTTAGTGACCCTGTCTCAGAATCAAAACTAAAACTGGGTCAAGGGTGTAGCTCAGTGTGAAGGTGCTGGGCTCCACCCCTGGGATAGAGGGAAAAGACAGAAACCCACCCCCTGTCCTGTGCCTTCCTGCTGTCCCCGCAATGTATGGAGTTATCAGGTCTTTAATGGACACGTAAAAGCATCAACATTGTGCACGCATGTGGTCCCATGTCGTGTGTCTGTCCTCACTTTTCAAGCAGCTCAGAGCAGGAGGCCACGCCGTGCAACTAGGAACCTCCCACCAGCCCTTCTGCCTGGTCCTCTGTCCTCTGTGGGTGGGTCACACCCAGTCCCCAAGCCCCTCGTGCTAGGGCATCGGAAGGGAGCCGTACTTGGAGGAAGGCCTCTTAGTGCCCCTCCAACCTTAGAGGGCCGGGGATCCAGGGCCACGTGCAGGACCTCCCTGGACACTAGGATCTGGGCTTTGATGCTGCAGGACCCAGGTCCCTCCTCCAAGCTGGCCAGCTGTGTCACCAGACAAAATGGGGAGAAAACCAGCCACCATGGTCCTGGCCCAGGCTGGGAGGACAGACAGATCAGCTGAGGCTGGGAGTAAAGGATGGGCGGGAGTGGAAATCTTGCCGCAGTGCCCCAGGACTGGCAGGTTCTAGTGGTCACATCCAGTGAGGCCACGGCTGTGTTGGTGCTGCCAGTTCCCCTGCACCCTACGCAGCATCTCTCTTCAGAACCAGAGGGTTCTATCTGTGACCCAGAGGCCTCCTTCATGCCCTGAGGGCCAGGGGCGTCTCAGTAGGCCCCAGCTCCCCAGCCAGCCACCTTTCTCCCCAACTTCGCAATAGGGGACAAGACTGGGCTGCCCCTCCACCCCCTTGCAGGCCTCACTCACCTCGGTGACCCTGGGAAGAAGGGTGACGGCCTCCTTCAACCGTCCTCATCTAAAGTTAAAAAAAGAAAGAAAAGGAAAAAAAATACCATTCACCATTAATCTCCCCGTGACAGGGCTGCTTGTAATTAAACTCTGAAGATGTATCATTCTTTATTGAGAGAGATTCTTTTACATCTCAGCTGCCACCCCAGGGCTTGTCAGTGGCTGGTGGTGAGGGTTCTCAAGGCTGCAGTCCCCTGTCCTGGGCCCATGCAGGGGGGACCTTCACTCTCCCCCAGCTGCTGACTCTGTGCAGGTGGCCAGGTCCTGCAGGACACTCAGCACATCCATGTCACGAAGCATGCATTCTACCTTTTGGTAGCCCTGGGAGCCTTGGAGCCCAGGAAGCAGTGCTACTGGCCCTACAGAGGCCTGCCACTGGCCCTAGGGACCAGGAAGAAGGGGACAGGGAGAGCCGGCCATGGGGTCCTGCTGAGGCTGCTGGGCCGGGGGGCTTCCTCGTCTTCCTCCCTGTGCTCCTCTGCAATACAGGGTCTCTCGTGATGGGGTGGGTGGGCACTCGAGGCTCAGGGTCCACCCAGCTTGTCCAGTCCCGTTTCTGGGGTTCCCGGTCTAGTCCCCGGGTTCTGGGTCCCATCTTGGGGATTACGCTCCCGCCAGGCCCGGTTCTTCCCGCTCTCTTGGTCTGCCGGCGGCCTGCTCGTGTCCTTTGAGAACACGGAGCTCATTTTCCTTGAGTGTTTCTCTCATGTTGACTCTTTCCTGTTTGTTTGTGAGCTGCAGTGTGAAACAGTTACTAATTCAGATTTTTACTGTGGATAAACAAATACAGAAAATTAACAGATGTGCTCTGCAGATGTACTTAGCAAAAATAACATCCTTCATGTGAGAAGGGGCCGACGCAGCCAAGGAGGGCTGAGACGTCTCCACTCCCGTCCTGCTCCCACGTGGGGATCCGAGATCCGAAGAGGGTGGCCCAGGACACCCGGGACACGTCAGCGTGGAGGACCCAGAGGTCAGAGGGAATGCAGTCCACAGAGCAGGAAGCCCAGCAAGTGGGGGGCTACAGGGTCCACAGGTGGAACCAGGGGTGGTGGGCTCCCTGGGAGTCCAGTGGGCAGAGAAGCCCCCAGGTGGGAGGCCCAGGGACCCCAGAGCAGATGAGCAGGTGGAGCTCAGCATTCAGGCTGACCTGGGAGGGGCAGTAGGCAGGGGCCAGCAGGGACTGGACCACAGGAAGGACACGGGACAAGGTCAGTAAGACGTAGCCATACTCACCACATGGCCACAGTCATGACCCATGGGGGACACTACTCAGCACCTGGGAACTCCCGCAGTCCCTCCAACGACAGGGACTGGACCCTGCAAAGCTCCTGGGTCCTGTCCTCAGTCGGCAGAAGGGAGCTGGCCAGGTAGCTCGAGCAGCTTTTGCTGCACACCTGCAAGATCTCTGTCCCGGCCTGGGGCCAGCCTGAGCCCTTCTCGGCTCTCTGCAGGCTGATCCAGCCCGCAGGCTCCCCTTGGGGGCCTTCTTCAGCTCTGGCAAGGTAGTCGGAGTTGCAGAAAGAATCGTCCTACTGAGGGCCAGGGCTGAACTGTGGGCCCCACACCCAGACAAAAGTTGGCATCTGCAAATCCAGCCGCTGCTCTGGGAAGTCAGGGCTCTACCCTGCGTGCACTTGGGGTTCACATATGAACATTTGCATTTCACCCCACTTGTTTTTGAGGTGCTGGGAATCAAACCCAGGGCCTTCACAATGAGGCCCCAACCCTTTCTTATTTTATTTTGATTTTGAGGCGGGCACTTGTCAAATTGCTAGGTTGTTCAGTTGCCGAGACGCCAGGCCTGCACCACTAGACCCAGCTGTTGCCTTCACGCTATAAAGAAACTAAAACCCCTGCGATTGTCCTCCCTCCCGTCCCTGAGTGGGGATTTCCATGTCTCTGTCCTTCCCGTCCCACGTACACTTACCCTGACACACCCTCACGAGCACCTGCGCACATAGCTGGGCCACATACAACCTGTGCATGTGGTCTCACACACGCACGTACCACGGGGCGTAAGAAACTACTTGGCAGGTTCAGTGCACATCCGCCCAGGGTGGACAGACTCTTCCCCCCGCTGGCCAGCCTGGTCTCAGGGAGGGAACACCAGGTGTAGGTTTTAGTTCCTCTTACCTGAGTCTCCCCTGAGTAACTTAATTTGTCTTTTCTTTCAGAAGTGACTGCCACACAGAGGGAGTTTTTTTCTCATCTAATTTTGCCTGAAAATAAAAGACTCACCAAGCACTGGAACTGAGATGGAAAAGGATCAACCTTCTGTGGGTAACCTGGGGTTACCCAGGTGAGCAGAATATAATATATTATTGCCTGGTCTTGGACAGCAGGAGCTGTGGCACAGACGGGAAAGAGACGTTCGCCTAGGGGGCAGGCCCGGCTGGAAGGGGGACTCAGAGAAATTGCTCCAGGCAGAGGAAGTAGGGAGGGGAGACACTCTCTGGTTACGCTCCTCCAGAGAACCTCAGAACCTGTCCTCATTCTGAATTTTCTCTTGGTGAGTAAGGGCAGTGACTGGGGCTCCCTCGCTGAGTTTCCCCTTTAGGGGTCCACATCCCTACACCAGACACAAGGGCCAGCCCTCCAGCTCCGCGACGTGGCGTGTGCCTGCGCAGTATCCCTGGGCAGTGCATGCTCAGGCCTGGCAGGAGGATGGAGGCCCTCGCCGGCCAGGTCACAGGCGGATCCTGCTCTGGATGGCGTGTGCTTGCCGCATGGTAAAACAGCCAATTCCTGTGCTCTACCCTGTCGCACCATGACCGGATCTTCCAAAGCCCAAGAACAAGCAGCCGCCCGGCACATCACAAGCCAGCGAGCGCTTCCATCACGCAGCTGCAAAGCTGTGTCCGAGTGACCGAGGTCATCACACGACCTTCCTAAGGTGACTTGTAAGAGTGAAACGGATGCAGTTCACCTGGGGCCTCGTCCCGCGCCTTGTGGACGCTCACACCTGTGCCTGGCGTCTCTGGGGATTTTTTAAAGGGGTCCTGAGGCTAGTGCGTTGTCACCATCTTCAAAGACAATGGTGAGGTGGACGGCAGGGTCCCCTGCATCAGCGGCCTCCCCAGGTGTTGTGTGGCCTCGTTTCCACAGGGCGCTCACGGACCTTCGTGCTCTGGTGGCCTCCCTAGCCCTCCCTCCCTCCCCAGTGCCGCCTCTGTGGCTCTCCACTGCTCGGGGACCTGGCTTCCTACAGAGTGTCCCCCATGTTTCAGACGTCACCTCCCTACCCCCATGCAGTTGCTCCCCCTCCAGTCTTGAAGACCCAAACTGTTGCCACGGTTCCAGCCGAAGCTCACGTTCCTGGCTGGCCTCAGTGTCTGCCCTGCAATCCATCCAAGCCGGTTCTCTCCCCAGGTCTCTCTGAAGCTGCTCCTTAGGGGTCCCCCCAAATCAAGCTGGCCACTGTGGTGACAGCTGAGTCGAAGCCACATTGCCAGCCCAGCTCAGAGCTCAGTGGAGGATCGAGTGGCAGCCTTTACTATGCCCCTGTTCCTCATAGCCCTTCTCTGCAGGGCCTGGACCGCACTCGGAAAGCCCATCCGAGGCGTCCTGTTACCTGCTGTGCACCCGACTTTTGCCTGAGCCCCCTGAAAATGTCCCTGTTTCCAGAACCACCCTCGCTGGGCCCCTCGCACACTGCTGGCTCTGGGCCCGGCAGCGCTGTGGATAGGCCTGTCTTCCCAACAGTGCTATAGGTCACAGCCTGTTGGAGTGGATGTGGCATTTGTCACCCTGGGACTCCAGCTCCACCCTATGCCACGGGGGGCTGGGGCCCAGGGACACCTGCCTCCCATGGGGGGTGCCAGAGTCCCGGCCGCAGGCTCCCCTCTCCTCTCACTGAGGGTGTGTGGAGAGTGTACCTACAGGCTGAGCTGGTCCCAGGGCCCGGCCAACTGCTGGTCCCCCAGGTGCAGCCAGGTCCCCAAGGCCCAGACCTAGGCCCCTACCCTCCCTGCTACTTCTGCCCAGTGCTGTGACCTCTTCCAGTTTAAGGTCCAAAGGCCCTGCAGGGGAAGTGACGGTCTCCCCAGTCTGCACAGGTGTTCTACTCATGAAACCAGCTTGGCACCAGTCACCTTCCTGGAGCTGCGGGTCAGTGGGGAAAGGACAGGTGCCCTAGACCTCTAGCACCTGCGTCCCCATGTAGTTGATAGTCTCAGGTTAGTACCAGACCATCATGTCATCAGTACAGGTGGGAATGTCTGTCCTAGTAGCACAGGGAAATAGAGGAGGGCCACTGTGACCACAGAGACACAAAAACGGAAGAGCCTGGCACCATGTGAGCAGGCAGAAGATTTTCTTATCACTCTGAGGTGACAGTAGTACCCCAAGAGGGAGGGTAGCTCCCCGGTCATACAGCAAGCAAGGGCCAGACCATAAGTCTAGGGTCTGTACAACAAACCAGGATTACCACCCCTCTAACTGACTCTCCAACACCACTGACCAGTACAGCCCTGAGCAGTGATCCCCAAGGCTGAGCCTGAGTCCTGAGTTGGAGCCTATTCCCATCCTTTCTGCTTGGCTCAAGTGGACAATTAGGAACTTCAGGGAACCTAATCTGCCCCTGAATTTTCCACATAGCCACAGTCAGGTGTGAGGATCATCTGTCTTACAGGTGACAGGGTAGTACAGTTGGCCTGGCCCCAAGCTGATAATCTAGCCTGGAAGGGGTGGGGGATGCAGGTACATATTCCATCCTCTGTCCCTTCCCCTGTCCTCAGCAATGTGCAGGCTGCAGCAGGTGCCCTGAGGCAAGGCTGCCCTGTTCCCTGGAATCACTCCAGGAATCACTCCCACTGCCCTGTAGCCTGGGCACCCTCGGCCCAAGCCCCCAGGGAGAAAGAGGGTGCACGCCTGACTGCCCTCCTGGGGTGGAGGTCATGAATTTTCACTACATCTGTCCCGGTGCCGGGCCTCCCGGGGAGGACTGCACTTTTCCTGTTTTTGCAGAACCCAGAGAAACGCAGCATGGGACGTCGAGGAGGTGGCCCGGGGATGCAGGGAGGGGAGGAGAAAGGCAGACGGGTAGGCAGACAGGTGCAAGCCCCCTGTCAGTGCCAGAGAGGGGCCATGGTCACGCAGAAGTCCCGGCTCTGGGAATCCCCTGTGTCTGTGGGATGCCAGGCACCGGGGCTGCTTGGAGCTCGGGCCTTACTTAAACTTTTTCCATGTAAATAACCTGTAGTCATAAAAAAGAAAATTGCATTTGCTTCGAGTGGGCAGAAGATACATTTAAGTCAAAATGAGGGATCTTCTGCGCATGTGGCGTCAGCCCATGAATAACAACACAATATTACTTTTTTTTTTTCACTTTCAGTGGCAGAGCCGTTTGTCCTGGAATACCAATGCCACAAATTATGTTGTTTAATGAAAAATGGCCGGGCCCTGCTTCTGAGGCAGGCCCACCCTGCCTCTGGTGACATTATCATTAGAGCATCAGTGTCCTGGATCCCCCGCCCCGTTGCACTCACACGGTAGGGGTGGGAGCTGGGCCACCAGCCATCTGGGTTCAGGGACCACAGAGCTCAGGGCAGAGCTACATGGGGCTGCTGGCTTGGTGGCAGGAGCTGCCTGGTGGCCGCTCTGACACTGTCCTGACAAGACTAAAAGTGAGTGGCTGTCGGAGCTCCTCCTGAATCCGGTCCCCCTTGATTCACAGCTTCGCGGAGGCCTGGCAATATCATCTTGCAGCCGCGGTGGTTCACCCTCCTGTCCTGGGCATGCGCACTCCTGCTTGGCTTGGCCCCTTTCCCCGCAGTCTGCCTGAAGGCACCGTGGAAAGACAGGGCGGCCTCGGTGCCTGACTCTGACCACCAGGCTGACTCAGAAAGTGATCACGGAGCACATAGGCGTGCCATGTGCTGGTCTCAGGAAGAAGGGAACGTGCACCATGCCAAGTGTGACCTCGCACACCTGCTCTGAGTGGGAGGACTCAAGACAGCAGCAGCCATGCCCCAGGGCACCCAGGGATTAGCAGGGAGAGGACTGGTGCTGCCCTAGGGGTGGCTCAGAGGACCAGAAGAGGCGATTCAAGACTCGGAGACAGAGGAGAGCTACCCACAGGAGTCCCGTGGTGAGGAAGGACCCAGCCCCGTGGAGGCCCTTGTCGTCTGCCACCACCAGCCCTACCCAGGTCCTTTCTGAACCCACCCAATGCGTGTCAATGCCAGCTTTGTCTTCCAGGAGCTGTATGAGACTCGTACATAGGGCTGGCTTGCTCCTTATGTGCTTTTGTTTTGTTTTGTTTTAGTACTGGGTATGGAACCCAGGGCCTTTGCACTGAGCTACATCCCAGCCCAGTTTTTAGTGTTTATTTTGAGTCAGGGTCTCACGAAGTCAATAAGTTGCCCAGGCTGGGCACGACCTCGCAATCCTCCTGCCTCAGCCTCCCAGAGTACTGGGATGACAGACCTACACCACCATGGCTGCCTTGCCTGTGGCACCATCCTCCACCACCAGCCCGCCCAAGGTGTACAGATCTCCTCTGTATGTAGAGTGGGGCTAGCTCAGCTGAAAGACTGAGGCCTGGTGGATTCAGGCCTTCCCCAGAGACATGGGCCGTGTGTGAGACAGAAACGCAGTCCTCCCGGCAAGTTGGCCAAAGCTAGCCATTCACAGCCATTCACAAACTTAGCCCGACTTCACACTTGCTATCCAAAGCGTGAGGGTGCCCTTCTGGTCCACTGGAGACAAAAGTGGCCCCACAACTTGCGACTTTCAGTTTTAGGATTCAGTCCCAGTGCATGAGATGCGTTGGTCACCTTAACTCGAAATGGCTTCTGGCAAAGGGTGAAAACAAAACCAGAATAATACATAAATGTGCAAACGGAGCGTTGTAATTTGAATCTGGACTGTCCCCCCAAAGCCCCACATATGTGGACACTGCGGATTATCTGTGGAGTTCACGTGCTGTTAGGATGTAGGGCCTGCTCAGGAAGGGTGGATCACCCAGGGTGTGGCAGGTCAGCGAAGGCGAGGGGGAATTACTGGGGGCCTTATGGTCTGGATCTGGAGTGTCTTCCAAACACTTTATCTATTTGGATGTAGCAGAATACCTGTGGAGCTGTGCTGTTGGGGCCTGGCTGGAAGGGGCAGATGCTGGGGGCCTGAGCTGGAGGGGTTGTGTCAACTTGTTGAGTTCGGGGCGCCCAAGGCAGAGCTCTCGGGTGCGTGCGACTGGCTTGTGGGCCAGGAAGTGAGGAAGGGGTGCCCTGGGTTGGGGCCAACTGACAGCTTCAAGTAACTGAAGGAAGGAGGGAGAAGAAGGAAGAGGAAGCATTATTGTGGCTTCTTCCCGGGACAGCTGTAGCCTTCCCTGGGTCCCTGACAGTGACTGCTGGCAGCTCCCGCTTAGCTCCCTTGCCGTACTGTGAGGAGCTTTGCTCCACGTAGACCTGCGCCATGTGCCTCCTCCCTTGCTGTCCCCCAGGAAGGGACCCGGGAGGCCTTCTGAAACTGGAAGCTGAAATAAACCGTTCCTCCCTTGAGGTGTGGATGTTGAGTATTTTGTCCCAGTAACAAATAAGTAACTAAGACGGAAATCAATACTGGAAAGGTGAGGTTGTTGCTGTGAATGTACCTAACCATGTGGTCTGGAAGCCTTGGTAACTTGTATGCAGGAGGAATTTGGGAAGGTTTGAGGATGCCAGCTGGAGAAGCTGTGCTGTACGGGAGGTTCTGATCATGGCTCAGAAGACCAGAATTCTGACAGAGGCTTAGATTGGAAGGCCTGGGCTCAAGCAGTTTCAGATGAGGAGGACTACATTGGCGGTTCATTATAAACCACCTGTGCTACGCTCTGGCAAAAAGTATGTCCAAATTCTGCCCTTGTCTAGAGACTTTGCCTGAAGCTGTGATTAAGAGTGGTGGAGTTTATAGATGCATAGTATTCCATTTTGTATAAATACCACAGTTTGTGTATCCACTGGTCTGTTGATGGGTATTTTGGTGACTTCCATATTTTTGCTATTGTTAGCTGAGCTGCTATAAACATGGGTATACATATATCTCTATTGTGTCTTGTTTTGACCTCTTTTGGATATATTCCCAGGAGGCTTTTATAGGCAAATGGAAGACGCTTGAGAACATCATGCTTAGTGAAGTGAGTCAGAAGCAGAAGGTGAAACATCGAATGGTCTCTCTGATATGAGAGACCCAGATCACAACTATCTCATGGAACTTTAAAGGAAAAACAAAGTGAGAGAGAGAGGTAAGGCGGGACAGGAGGGAGGGAGGCGTGGGGAGGGGAGGGACAAAAAGAGAATGGGAAAGCCCTCGTCACCTTGACAGGGTATGTATGTGCACAAAATGCTCAACTACATTGTAAACCTTAAATTTTGCACTTATCCATATCAATAAAATGGAGGAAAAAAAGAGTAGTGGACTACTCAGTCCAATGGAGGAAATCTCAAAGCAGCTGAATGTTCAAACTGTCACATGGGTCCTGCTTGCAAGTTCTAGCCAGCTCTACATTGAAAAGCAGAAAAACAATGGCAGGGCAAAAAGATACCAAATGCTTGCAGTTTGGTAAGCCTGGAAGGAGCTGGAAGGGCGGGGCAGAGGAGCACAGGACGTCAAAGAGATTAGCGGCTGAGAGAAGCCAGAATCGCGACTGTATATACGATGCCCTGAGGTTGTCTCATGAGCCAGTAGGATCCCTCCTTTCACCAATTAAAGGGTGGAAATACAAAAGACGTTGCTCTGACAAGAGGGCCCCGGGCATCCCGGAGGGCCGAGGAGGGAGGTTCAGCCCTGTGAGAGCTCAGAGGCCTCAGCAGAGATCAGCCAAGGAGGCCACGTTACTGCCCAAGCCAACAGCAGATCTTGAAGTTACCCATCTGGTGGTAGCTCCACAGGCATGCAGAATGCGTGAACTGTGGGGTCATGGGGGCCAGGGGGTGTGCCTCCGGAAGGGTAGCGCATGGGCTTGAAAAGGCAGGGGAGACCTGGGAAATTTGGAGAAGCAGAAATACAGTTTGTCAGCTGAGGAAGGCCACAGGCTGTGAGCGGAGCCAGCCCAAAGCTAGGCAGTTTGCAGTTCGAGGCCATGCAGTAGGGGTGGGGCCACCCACGGTCTTTGGCGCTCACATCTTGCCACAGTTTACCTCATGGGCCCCACATGGAGCTACAGGATTTAACACTTGCCCTGTCGGGTTTAGAGCTTGTTTTGATCCAGTTGCTTTCTATCTGCCAATCCCTTCCTTTTAGAATTGGAATATTTACCCTGTGCCACTGGATGTCGACTTGTGTATCATTTTCACAGAAGCTCACACTGAGAGTTTGCCTTGAGTCTCAAGGAGACTTTGGACTTGGGCTTTTTAGCAGCGCTACCAATGTTAAGACCGGCAATTCTTAGAGAAAGGCTAAATGCATTTTGCACAAGAAAGTGGACGTGCATCTTTTGGGGGCCAGGGGCAGGATGTTATAGTGTGGGTCTGGAGTGTCCCCCAGAAGCTTCATGTATGTGGATGTGGTGGGACACCTAGGGAGCTAAAATGAGTGTCAGGTATATTGTCCCAGCAACAAGACGGAGTGTGGCCTGGGAGGGTGCCCGCCTGCCCCGCTTCTCTCCAGACCCCGAGCCTTCCTGCTGTCAAGCCTTCAGCAGTTGCTCTGCCAGACCCTTCCCCACTGCCAGCTGACCATGAATGGACTGGGACCCCTGAAACTGCGAGCTAGCATAGGCCTCGCCTCCCTTAAGCTGAGATCGTCAGGTGTCATGATCCAGCAGCCCGAAAATAACTAAGACAGTAACGAACCCGACACAAAGGGTTGCTACTGGCAGAAACCACTTTCCAGAGTTCACCTTTGCATGGGGCTACTTTGGCGCCATTCTGCACTCAGGGGTGAACACTGAGTCCCAGCTGGGGCCCCGGCGGCATGGAGGAGAGCAAAGCTACCTCTGTGATCTTTGCCGGTGGAGGCCCCACAGGCAGAAGCTGAGCCCAGCCACCTTCCCTCCCTGCCCTTAACAGGTCACACTGCCACGTGGGGTGAGGTGAGGCTGTGGAGATGAGGACATCGCGTGGGGGCCCCCGTGGGGACACAGGAAGGTCCTTCCTGCACTACCTTTGGAAAAAGCAGACCTTGCCTCTCTGTGATCCAGCCCATGGAATGTGGCAGGCGGGGCGTTTTGAGACACTGGGAAGACATGAGCTATCCTTGCTTGTCTTTCTGGAGTGTCCCAGTCAGGGTACCCTGGCCACCGCACCCCAGGAATTGGGCTGCTTTCCAGAGGAACTTGTGGCTCTTGTGACAGGGTGTGTGTGTCCTCTCCCCTCCACTGGGGACTGAGCCTTCTGTGGGCCCAAAAATTTATACGACTTGTCATAAATTTTCAGCAATGATTTTTTTCCTTAAATAAGCATTCAAATTTATGGGTGGTCATGAAAGTCTCTCATCAGCTACGAGTCAGAGCTGCAGAAATGATTAAGCAAGAATTCTCATTTTTAATGCAATGGCTGACCCAGGCTGAGTGAAAAAGTCAGATCCGTCCTGCCCTTCTGCCGCATGGGGCCTTGTCCTTCCCTGCCCAGCAGCCTGAATTCTCCCATCAGCCCTCATGTTGGCCCCATGCTTCTCCTTGGAGCCCCACCAGCGATCCTGGTCCTGAGCGGCAGAGCGGGTGGCCCTGGGCCATGGTGTCCTGCAGGTGGAGGGCCGTGCCTTTCCTGGGCCTTTCCCAGGAGCACAGCAGTATCCACATCTGGAGCTGAGCAGAGTCCTGGACACGCCATCCAGGGATACCATGCCCTGCTTAAGGTGCTGCCACATGCAGACAAAAAAAAAATATCAGGTTCTTGGGGACTCTCCAGCCCGTGCCCTCACTCTCAGCTCTGACCACTTCTGCTCCCACAGCTGCCACCCGAGTGAGGTCTCCTGGCGAAAGTCCCTGTGGGGGCCACTGGCTTGGACTCGGCTGCACCTAGAGTGGGTTGGTCACAACAAAGGAATAGGGGGTGGTGGTTTCCCAGCTCTGGATACAACCCATGGGGCTTGCTGGGCCTTCCACACACTGTGGCCCGAGGGGACAGCAGAGTAAGGCCCAAGGCAGGGCAGGCTGGGCCATGCTGTTTCCTCTGGCACTCACCATGTCTGCACGCTGTGTGTGCCCTGTTTCCACTGTCTCAGGGACTGGATCTTACCGGGTGGTCCAGCCAGGCCCCATCACCGCTCAGGAAAGGCTGATGTGTTCCCTGCAACCCCACAGCACAGAGTAGGAATCTAGGAAGTACATGAGGACTTCAGGAATGACAGGGATTAAAAATCCCAAGGCCAGGGGAGGAGTGGGAAGCAGAGGGCTCCAAGCCATGTGAAAGGCTCACAGTGCAGGTGTGGAAAGCTCACAGCCTAGCCTGGCCAGGAACCCCAGGGCAGAGCCAGGGCTGCCCAGCGCAAGCAAGGCCTGGCCTGCACATGTCCTGTATCCCTAAACCACCTACACAGTGAATTCAGGTGCACATGCAGGTAGTATCCAGCCAGGGACTTTTCACAGGAGACAGGGTCCAGCCTGCCTTACCCTGTCCAGATATCACGGTCGGTGGCCGTACCCTCCCATTGTCCTCAACCATTCTTGGCTCTCTCCAACCTCCACACACCCCCAAATCCAGGACTTCCCAGCCCTCCTCCTACTGGGGCTCACACCTACAATTCCACACAGCCTTCTTCCCATGATGCTCTGCTCTGTAGTTTGTAGGCTGGTACAATGGTGGGTCATGGCTCAGGGGAACAATTGTGCCAGAGGAAACTCAGTTTAGGGAAGCCCAGGGTTGTGGCAGGTCTTCAAAGGAGTCTGTACCCTCTCCTCCTGGCCAGTAGCCAAGGAGGGACCCTAGGGCCTCAGCTGCTGCCACCTCTGGGGCAGAACCTGCTTCACCTGCACAAGCCAGGTGGGGGGTACTTTGGAATGGGCAATGGCAGGAGTGCCTGAGGCTGGACACGCAGCCTGTCCTGTGGACTGTTGGCTCTGACCTGAGAGGTCTCCATCAGCCTCGAGAAGGGGAAGACAGCCACAGTGGGGTGGCCCCTTCCCTGACCCATAGTGTGGGCCTCACTCATGGTCTCTGTACTTCTTCAGGTCTTCCAGTCTCCACGGTGGCCGTAGCTGGGACATCACCTGGGTGTCTCCTTTTAACCCACATATCTGCAGTGTGAGGAGGGTCCCACCACGATTACCCACTTCCCAGGTGGGGCCTGGAGGATCCAGACCCAGGCACCCTTCCCGTCCCTTCACTCCTCCCGTTCCATGGTGCTGGGGAGGAGGGAACCGCAAGGTGCCCTGAATGTGGAGGTCCAGGTGCAGCATGAGAAAAGACCCCTCTTGGCCAGGGCGAGCCAAGATCCTGGGCAACGCCCTCTGCAGGCGGGGAAGCACATCTCCAGTGGACTCAGGAGGAAGCCCAGCCAGGCAGGGGGCCTTCTCTCCCTGGCAGAGCCAAGGCAGATAGGCTGCAGGGAGCCCCTGCTCAAAGACCAGGCCTTAAGCTCAAAGGTCTAAGGGCGCCCGCTTTGGATGGTCTGGCCCGAAGGCGCCCAGCATAGGAAGGTCCTGTCGGGGGCGGGTGGGGCAGACATGAGGCACATTTCCACAGAGGGCAGGGAGGGACAGAGGAGGGGTGACTGGCCAGGGGGAGGGGGGTCGCTGACCAGGCAGCCCCGCAGCCGCTGCAGCCTGTGACGGGGGCCCACTGTTATGTGATGAATTACCACGATCCGCCACACATATTTTTGTCTTCTCTGCCTATTTTAGGAAGCAGATTCTCAGATCAGCAATTAGAAATGTCACTTGTATTTTGGGGAAGGGGGATAATTTGCAAAGTCTATAATTGAGAATAGTAATCAAACGTGCTGACAACTTCAATGATCCTAAAAATGGTAATTAATTTTAAATTTTTGATGGAATGTATAATATTTATCTATTTTTGAGCTTTTTACTGATTAGGAACATGGACCGCTACATTACCTCCTTTTTATCTGATGTCTATAGTTAGCATCAAGTTTTTTGCTTTGTTATATTTTTTTCCCCGTTAAAAGTTTCCTTGGAGAAGGAAGAAGCAAGCAAAGAGCAAATTCGCCCCCAATTTCTGTGGAGGGGACCGTGCTGCGGCATTGGGTCCCCTGGGTCTGCGGCTCTGTTGGGATGGGGGTAAGGGACGAAGTCCTGAGGTGCAGGCAGGGTGATGCCCACCGTGAGAGGCCTGGCAAGGCACAGGGCTGCCAGCCAGATGGACCAGCCACTCCTGGCTTTGACACTGGACTTCCTGTGTCCCAGGCCTTCCGCTCTCAGCGTCCGCCAGCCCTCAGTGCAGATGGCTCCGGGCTGCCGCCTCCATTGCCCTGGGGTCACCCACCCGCAGCAGTGGCCAGAGCCTTTCTGCAGCGCATCTACAAAGGGATGGAAGCAGCAGGAATGGAGCTTAAGGAATTTGAAGCAGCAGACTTTTTGCTGAAAGAAACCTGTTTGTGCTTCTCAGATCCTCTGCTGCCCTCAAGAATGAGAGCAGTGTGTTCAGAGGGGCAGTGCTGCGTCCTGGGGCCTGGGAGTGCTCCGTTCTGGGGACATTCCCACTGTCACTGCACCCCAGGATGAGCATGGGGGTTAGATCTAGCCCCGGTGGACCCACCGGGTCCTGCCCCTGTCCTTCACTCTGTAGACGGCTCCATGGCTGCTGTGGCCCAGGGCCTGGTCTGAGTTCAGAGTCCCTGTCCATAGGCCACAGACCCTTCCTCCTTCAAGGGGCCACCCAAAGGCACCTGTATGCTCTGCTGTGCCTAGGGAGAGACAGCTCGTGCCACCCCAGGCTCTGCCACTAGAGGCCAAAGCAGCACCCGGGCCCTGGGACCAAGGCGAGGGGCCAGGGCCAACAGCCCGCCTCCCCATGGTCGCATGGAGGCAGGGACCGTGCCTGCATGCTAAGATGGTAGGGGCCTTGCTCCCTGCTGAACACCAAGGCTCACCAGGCCCAGCAGCCAGTAGAGACAAGGCTGGTCCCCTCATCACACCTGAAGTGACCATGGCTAGCTGTGCTGTCACACTGCAGCCATCCTCCCCAGGGTGACACCTGTAGGGACTCCCAGCCAGGTGAGGTCCAGGCACCGGGCAAGAACGGAGAAGTGAGGTCCTTCCTCACCAGATGACCCATCATCCTACTGGGTCTCTCCTGTGGCCCAGCAGTTATCTCGTTGGCCAAGGCCGGTTCCTACTCCATTTCCCATGCCAGGCCTGGTGCCCACTCTCTGTAAAATCGGTGCCCACCACACCCTGCCATTCTTACTAGCTTCCAGCTGGACGCTGGCACAGAAGGGTTCAGACCAGGGACTCAGGACCTCACCCTGAAGCTCACAGGAGCCTCGTGAGCTCCTGAACTCCCACACCCCCCAGCAGATGGCAGGAGCAGATCCCCTTGGCTCTGGGCTCTAGGACAGCCTTCCAGCCACCCATCCAGGGCCCTGCCACTAATCACCACGGCCAGACCTCCTGCTCCCGCCAAGGCGCAACACGTCCTAAATCCAATTGATTAGATGTAAAACATCGCCTCCCCCACCTCCTGCGCACCGTCAGGTCAAAAATAGGTGATGTTCATTGCATTAGTTGGCATAAACATGATTTTAATAATTACCGTGGGCCAGAACCCGTGCCTGCTCTTGAATAATGAGCACAGAATCCTATTATAGTTCAGTATTAAATACCTCCGTTCCGTTCCTGCAGAGGCGGGCAAGGCGGCGCCCGAGCACGTGCTGTCCCTCCGGGTGCATCTGGTCCCAGGTGAAAAATATCCGTTATTCCAAGACCCTAATAACATAGCATTTTGCAGCCATATAAAGCCCCATCTGAGTTATATTCTGCATCTCATAATCAAGGGATTTGCTTGGATTTGTTATAATTTTAGGTGGTTTTCTTGTTCACCAAAGATAGTAATTATTCTCTACCCGGGAAGGCATTTGAAGCTGTGACAACATCTTCGCGATTGAAAGGGATGGCTTGTAGTTCTCAGCCTGCACCTCCAGCACCAGGGGACCTTGGTACGTGGGTATCCCAGCGAACCGTGCCCTGCCTCCAAGGCTCAAGGCCGGGCAGGAGCTTGGGGACCCTCCTGCGCGGCCCCTTCATCTCATCGATCAGACAGCCGAGCCCTGTGAGGTTAATTGACTCACCCAAGGTTACCTGAATAATTGAAGGCCCTTTGGTAGCAAGCGCTGGCTCTGCATTTCAAACACCCGGCTCCCCAAGTGTATTAAGGGGTCAGTTTGATTTACCAGCCTGCAGGGCCAGGAGGGGACTAAGGGAATGTGGCGGAGAAGCCCAGATGCTCACAGACCGGGAGGCCTGAGCCTCTCCCCCCACAGAGGCTGCAAACAGACTCACCACCACGGGGTGGCTTCGGGAAGCTCCCTCCTCCGCCATGGCAAGGGAGGGTTATTGACTGAGAAGTTCGGAAAATGAAAATGACTCATGCACCGCACATACATGTGCACGTGTGCTCAAACACAAAGAGAAGACAAAGGAGCTAATCTCTAACTAATGCCCTTCGCCATGTGGACGCTATGCCCGCAAAGCCCTAGCAAATTACAAAACAGTTTCAACACGAAATCCCATTTGATCCCCTGAAACCCAGGTGTGCAGAGATAGGTATCAGCCAATCATTTGTTGCAGCTGTTTTCCCGCCTAGGGGACACAACACCCAGTGACCACCACTTGGGGGCAGAGAGGCTCATCTTGGCTCAGAGTTTCGGAAGGTCTTGCTGGGTCCATACTTAGGAGGCTCGCAGTGGCAGAAGGGTGTGACTGAGGTTCTAGCCTAGCCGGAGGAAAGGTGGTCATCCCCAGTGCGGGAAAGCAGGACACACAGAGAGAGGGAAGATCTAGCGAGAGAGGCTCGCCCTTCTCCCTTCCTGGTTATGCCCAGAGATTCTCCTCCTCCTGCCATCCAACTGGGCCCCACCTCTTAACACCACAGGGCACCACCAATGGGTTAGTCCTCTGATACTATTAACCCACACAGTCCCATCACCTTCCAAACATGTGGGGAGTGGAGGGCGAAAGCTCTAGATGCCAACTGCGGCTCCTTTTCTTAAGGAGCATTGACATTAAAGAACAAGCCCCCGAGACATGGCAGGGCCTCTTGGGGAACATGGCGGCCTCCTGGCACAGCACCCCAGCCTTCTCCCATTGTCCCTCATGGGTTCCTGAGATTGTCCCTGCCTGGCACCTGAAGTCCCATCTTCCAAAGCCACCCGCATCTTGCCAGTAACTGGGGCGTCAGGCTGTCTACGTACCTTGCAGATGAAATATGTCCCGGGTATTTTATAAAGTATTTTTCTTATTAAGAATAGATTTTCCCATCCGTCTCTACTAAAAATAGAGTATTACTGAAGAAAAGGACTTATTTTTGTGGATTTACCTTTCACCCCAGCTGTGTTATTTCAATGCGTCCCCATGCCGCCTGTCTTGTGTGGTCTCCTGAGGACGTACCCCTCGGTGAGCGCTGGTCTTTTCCATGTCAATCATCCATTTGATAACATTCCAACTGGATTCTTGCTGGCAGGACGCTTTGGCACCCTGGACAGGGTTATTTTAAGTTGCAGGTAGAGAGAGACTGTCCAGGAGTTGTTCCATTTAGTCAAGTATCCCATAGAAATGAGGCTGTTATGGGTTGTATTTGGGGTGTCCCCCAAAAGCCTGTGTTTGGAAGGTGATGCAGTGATGGGTGTTAACCTACTTTTCCTGTGCTGTGAAGTGATGGAGGGGCAGGTCGCCAGAACGTGACCTAGACGGGGCAGAACACCAGGCATGACCTGGAAGAGTTTGTGCTAACTCTGTCCTTCCTCTGCGTTCAGCTGCCTGTCCCACTGAGCTGGAAACACCTTCTCTCTGGCTAGGCCTCCGCCCTGCCTTTCCACCCTTGCTAGCCACCCACGAATGGACTGAGACCCTTTAAAACAGTGAGCTAAAGTCAAATTCTCTTCCCTTAAGTTATGGGCTTTGGGTATTGTGTCCCAGCAATGAAAAAGTAACTAAGACGGGCACCACATCCCCACAGCAGGGCAGACACGATGACATAGTCAGCACCAGTCAGGGAAGTGGCCCGTCCACACAGCCAGTCCCTGCTGCTGCACTGCTCACCCAACAGTGCTGACCTGGACACGACTGTGGAGTGTCCTGTGACAGGGTTCACATCCCCACAGCTGGCTTTGAAAAGCAGGGGTCATCCTTGACATTAGCGGAGTTGGGGGGGGGGTCTCACCCAACCGGCACCTGGTCAGAAGCAACACAGGGAGACACATAGTCATGCCCACTCTTGCCCACGTGCCCGTCTGGGGATGTCACGTATGTGCCCAGGCTGCACAGGCATCCTGGCTGTTCATCCTCCTTCATCTCCTTTCAAATTTTCCAAAATGTTCCCTAACCTGATTAAGAGCAAAGGCACTAATGGCCTTTTCCAGGGAGGAGGCCTGGCATGACCAGGCCACAGAGACATGCACATGTTCCTGTAATCGAACATGAAGGTGAAGTGGAGTCCTGGGAGATCCTTTCTTTGGTACCCAAGAATGTTTTTGTCAACCGTCTTATGGGTGCCATAAGATGGGTGGGCTGCCCAGTAGTGGAAGGGAAGGTGGGGATCAGGGCTGAGACCCCTGGCTAAGGGCCCACGAGTGACCTATGAGGTCCATGTCTTCCCAAGGAGAAACTTTTGTCTACTGAACCTGCAAAGGTGAGAACTCAAAAAACTAAAGCTGGAGCCTCAACCTGCAAGGGTCTATGATTTGTTAGTTTTCTTGCCTCTGACACACAGTGCCCAGCACCCACCACTTAAAGCAGGAGAGTCATGATTTGTCTCACGGTTTCAGGGGGTTTAGTTCATGGTTGGCTACTTCCAAGGCAGGAGCACCATAGTCGTGGAAATACGGCCTTAGTTCACAGTGACAGGAGACCACACCTCTCTGACACACCCAGCTACGCCCAGGAGTGGACTCTACTCTGGAGGTAGACATTTCTTATTATTTTATTTTATTTTGAGACAGGGTTTCTCTCTGTAGTCCAAGCTGCTCCCGAACTCACTATGTGGCCTAGACTGGCCTCAAACTTATAGCAATCTGCCTGCCTCAGCCTTTCAAGTGCTGTGATTACTGGCACGTGCCACCATGCCTGCCTTGATGTGACATAAGTGACAATCACGTCATCTGTGGATTTTGGTACATGAAGAGGGTCCTGAAACTGATCTCTATGGATACTGGGGGATGACTAGACTATAGCTTATGGGAGGGGATAGTGAGATTATTTGATTGGTTGGATGAAGCATGGGCCATGGGGAGTTGAAAATTTCAGACTCCGTTGGTTGAATGTAGAGTAAGGGAGTCAGAATCTTGAGACTGGAATGTTGGAATGGATATCCGCATAAAATCTACTGTCTCACCATGGGAGGGTCCAGAGGCTCTTATCCAACTGCTGAGAAATGGATTTATGGGGGGAGGCAATATGGTTGAAGGGCTCTGTGGGTCAGACATTACAGTGGAAACTTCCGAGCGGAGATCCTGAGATATGGCGGGCCCCAAGGATCCCAGGGTGACAGGGGCCAAGAAGCAGTTAGCAGTCTGTGGGCCTGGCTTCTGCAGTGGGCCATAGAGGAACAGCAACACTCATATGTCCTGACGCTTGGAGACTCAAGGCCGGAGAGTGACATGTTGCCTGTGAGACAGAGCAGATTGGCAGCCCACTAAATGTATACTTGATCTGTGTGAGTGGAGGAGTTCTAGGTCAAGTGAACCAGTCTAATTTGAATCACTCAAGCACAGTCGCAGCCCTTCCATCAATTTCCAGGCTCAAGCCCATTCGGACTCAATGCCAGGAATGCCAGGCAGGCCATTCCTCTATAGGAAGAACCCGGCCAACCTGCCAAGACTTGTTGCAGATGTTCTGTGTCCCAGGCTCGCCCATAGGACCTATGGCCTTTTCTTGAGTAACCATTCTTTAGGAGAAAGGATAACCAGCGCTGTGGTCTGTCAGAGTCAGGCTCACAGAAGTCAGGGGTCAATGGACCTAGTGCAGGTCTGTTTCACAGGGGGCTGTGGGTTCCCAAATCCATCCTGGGGTTGTTTCCCAGTGTGCAATATATCATTGGAATAGACATTGAGGTGGTACCTGGTGGATCACCACATTGGTCCCCTGAGCTATGCAGTGAAGGCTATCATGGTAGACAAGGCTAAGGGCAAGAAAACATAAAACAACAGTATTATGGTTTAAATCTAAGGGAACTCTGTCTCTTGCATGTAGAAGCAACTGCCTCAAGGAGATACCGCACTTGTCAGTGGATTCCACAGGGGTGAGTTCGTGGCTGGCTGCTGTTCAGAGGTCGGGCCTGGCTGGAGGTGGGTGGCTGGGGTGTCATCTGGAAGGGGGCACTCTGTGCCTACTCCTTCTTTCTCTCTCTGCTTCCTGGCTACCGTTTGGTGAGCAGCGGTCTTCTGCCATGTGGACTCTGCACTGGAGCCCCCCAAACACATGTGGGCTGAGACTCTGACACCGTGAGTCACAATAAAGCTCTGCTCCCTTGACTTGTGGGTTTTGAGTAAGGAAGGTAACTGGGGCCAACAGTGATGTTCAAGATCACAGAGACCAGGGCCACCATCAAGGCCTGCAGGCAGGCAGGGGTGGATCCAGCCATGGCCTCGCCATCCCTTCTGCTTGGCCGGGCAGAAGCTACGTAGACCCAGAATAGCCGTGGGCTGCTGTGAGCTTCCCCGGGTAAGGACAGCAGTCGCAGCTGTGGTTCCCGATGTGTGGCTTCCTTGCTTAAGCAGGTAGTATATCCCCTCGTACCTGGCCCCTGGCCCCTAGATATTTGCCCACCACATGCCTCTGCCCCTCCTGTCCACAGGCCACCAGCAGCTCACCAAATTCAGCTGGCAAGGTCCACAGACACCTTCCCCATCCCCAGCCTGACTCTCCAGCCCTGTATCAGTGCTGAGTTCTCAGGAACTTGGACCAGCTTTCTAACCTACAGTTCATGCAGGTCTGTGGCTTTGATGGTTTCATGCTGATTGGACCCAGGGAACAGGAAGTAGCCGCTGCCCTGCACTTGCTGGTAATAGACGGGGTCTTCACCCACACCATGGTGCAATGTGCAGTCCACAGTGAGGACACCAAGGCATAGGCAGCTTGGAAAGTCACCCTATTCCTGGAGGTAAGGGGAGGCAGTGCCGGGTGTGCTCCCTGGCTAGTTGGTGCTCATCACGGCTCGAAGCGGCCTTCGGGTCCAAGCACTGAACAAGGGCAGCCAAGAACACCCCAACAACCGTGACAAAGCACTTGCCAATGTGGGCACCCCACCTCCTGGCCAAAGGCCAGATCTGAGCCAACCTAAGGGCCAGGGGAGGGGGCCAGGCAGAGAAGTGCCCCCTGAGGGGACACCCGGAAGCACACAAACACCACACCAAACGGTGAGTTCACCTTTGGGGCTAACCTTGCCTGGGGCTTGCCGAGCACCCAGCATGGCACCACCCGCAAGACCTTGCTCGGCTCTCTGACCACAGCTGGTCAGGGCACCCCAGGAAGGCCAGAAGAAGGGGTGTCCCCTGGGGACAGCCATCACTGTGGGTGAGTTTCAAGTGATGCTTTGGATGGGAGTATCTGGTAGGAAACAGGGAGCAAAACCGTGAGGGATGTGGGGTTGGGGCAGGCAGGAGGGCCAGGAGGGGACGGGCAGCAGAAATGGCTGAGACTCGACGTGTGTACACGCCAGTCCCCACCAGGAATGGAACTGCCATTGCAAATGTATACTAATTGAAACAAATAAGGGGGGCAGGGAAATAAGTGTATCCAAAACTCACAAGGAGAACTACGAGGTCTGCTCACGGTCTCAGCTGGACGGGGACACGGCACTGAGCAGCTGGTCCATTGGCTGTCTGTTCCCAACCGTCAGAACTGCGACCCTGTTTCTGCTGCGCCCATGGCAAGGCCCCTGCCACAGAGGAGAGTCACTGGTCTATATCCTGTGCCCTCCAATTGTTTCCTTGGGGTCAATGCCTTCATTTTAACGTAGCTTTCTGAGTCGAGGTTTAAAATTGGGTGGGGCATGCCGGGTCTCCCTCCTCTTACTAGTCCCATGGAAGCCTTGCATGGGAGTGGGTGGGTGGGAGCAGCATACGTGTCACAGCAATGAGCGAAGGGTGTGAACACAACCCCAGGAGCCACAGTCCCAGGGAATATTCAGGTGCCCCCTAGCCCCCATACTGGCTGCTAGAAGGTCCAGAACCTCCCAGGTAAAAAAAACAGAATTTGGCACATAAGACTAACGTTAGCCGAGAGTAGAAAGGGTGACACAGACACACCGGTAGTGAATATTCACTTTCCCTCTTATAAATTCTTTTATTAAAATAATTTCAAATTAAGGACAGCGATGTAGAGGAAAATGAACAACTATCCCCATGTCCTCTGCCTGGCAGCAGCAAATCACGAGTTTTATTACTTTTTTAAA
Source organism: Ctenodactylus gundi (assembly GCA_004027205.1). Classification (NCBI taxonomy): domain Eukaryota; kingdom Metazoa; phylum Chordata; class Mammalia; order Rodentia; family Ctenodactylidae; genus Ctenodactylus; species Ctenodactylus gundi. The sequence goes on from PVKB01001212.1 coordinate 288,427, forward strand.
TCTCTCATCACAAAATCACAAGACAGTGAACATGCCTGAAGGGCTGGGCTTCCCAGGTTCTCACGGACAAACCTCCAAACCTCGGTCACCAGTTGTCCCCAGCGTGCCCTCCATGCGGCCGCCCTCTCCCCCCTGGAGGGCAGCTGTTTTGGTCACTTCCTCGGCACTGGACACAACATGTGACAATCACGACTTTGGAGAGGAGAGGGATTTTGAGCTCACAGTTGTAGAGGTCTCAGTGCATGCGTAGACAGCAAACACAGCAATGGAGAAGGACGTAGGGGAGGGTGGAGGAAGTGGGAGCGAAGGGGCCGCCAGGGACAAGGACATACCTGTCCAGGTCCGACCTGCGTCCTGCCTTCCACAGAGCCCACCCCTGCCAGTGCAGTCGGCCACAAACCCACCCACGGATGCATGGGTCCTCAGACGAGCACACAGCCCCGGATCCTGTCACCTTCCACACACAGGGACCTTGGGGGCAGCTCACCCCTGAACCGAGCCCAACATCACAGCTGGGTTCTTGCTCCTTCGTGTCTTGTGTCTGACACGGGTGTGTCTTCTGTGTCCTGCTTCCCCAGTGCCAAGTGGCATTTATGAGACTCCTCTGTGCCAGGTGCCGAGACACATGCCTTCCCCTCCCTGCGTGCACCGAGCCAGTGGACTCCTCAGGACTCCGAGAAGGCTCTGTGAGGTGTTCAGAGCATGGTTGTGAGTGGATGAGTCCCTGCAGGGTCCATTCCAGGGAGCTTTAGCAGAAACTGCCTGGCGGTCTCCCAAGGGACCCACTATGACAGGCACCCCTCCAGCTGCACACAGAGAGGGGTGCTCCTCCATCCTGACTGGATGGCCAGCTCCCCCAGAGTCCCCACTCCGGAGGCGGACAGGGAGAGCTGCGGGTGTGCACCTGGGTAAAGGCCACCGGAGCGTGCCTTGTCGTGAGAAATCCCATCGAACATTCACTCCATTTTCTACTGGGTCATCTTTCCCCGTGAACCTGGAGTTCTTTACGTACTTGGGCCCCCAGTAACTGTCAGACATTGCGTTGTGATCCTGCCCACCCCCCCACCCCGTCACCTGCCCTCTGATGCCCTTAGTGGTGTGTTCTGATTACTGGAAGGTCTTAATGTCAATAGAACCCCATCTGCCCATTTTCCCAGGGCAGGTTTTATTTAAGAAATCTCCCCACGTTAAGATCACAAAGATAGACGCCTATGCTTTCCTCTAAAAGCTTTCTTGTTTTCACATTTAGACCCGTAATCCATCTGGAATTGATTTTTATGTAAGGTAAAGAGAAAGGATCAAGGTGATTTTTTCCTATACAGATATCCAATTGATCGCTCCCATTTACTGAAGAGTCAATTCTTTGCTTTTGGTACTGCAGCCTTGGCTTTGTTTCAAGCCTTGCTTTTGTTTTTAAATGAAACTCCAGCTCACGCCCCAATGTTCCTATTAATGGCCCCTTTCTGTCCTGCGACCTAATCAGGGTCCCGAGCAGTGTGTCTTCCCATCTCTGTGGCCTGCCGCAGCCTCTCAGCTCTCCTGGACCATCATGACCGTCCTTGGGAATGATAGCCAGGTGTCCAGTAGCCTGTCCATGAGCCCACTGCATTTGCCATCCCTTCCACAAGTAGACTGAGGTCACAGAACAAGTTATTGAGGCTACTTATAGAGATGTAGGTGAAGGGCCGCTCTCAGGCATGGGTGAGGGGCTTCCCACAGAAGCAGGGGTGACCCGATGGCAGTAGCACAGCCAAACAGGCCACCCCAGCAGAGCTGAGGGCTCCCAGGAGCTGAGCCCTGTGGCCTTGGGGCAGCTGCTCTTACTCCAGTTCTCGGCCTTCATTGGCACCGTGCATGGTGACCCTCAACCCAGTCAGGATGGCCCTGCCAGCCTTCCCCTCTGCACAGCGACTCTGCTCCTTTTTGAGCCTGTTCTCTGGAAACCAGTCATCAGGCTCAGCCCGCCCTATTGGTTGAGGGGAGTAGCTCAGTCAGTGGGACACAAGAAAGACCTGACAGCCTCAGTTTACAGGAGGGGAGTTTATGACTTCCGCTCACAGCTCAGGGGGCTCAGTCCACTCATGGTCAGTTGGCTCCATGGCAGTAAGTGGCAATGGCAGAGGGCATGGTGGGGGACAGCTGCTCACTCCTGGAAGCCAGGAAGCAGAGATAGAAGGGAGGAGCTGGGATAAAGGCACACCCTTCCAGGTCACAGCCCCAGGGAGCCACCTTCCCCAGGACCTGCCTCCGCCAAGCCCTGCCTCCCCAGGCCCCGCCTCCTAATAGCACAGTCAGCCACGAGCCTACTCACGGATGGATCCACCAGTGAGCACGGCACTGTGGATTTGGTCACCTTCCATGCACAGGGGACCTTAGAGACATTCCGGATTTCAGCAGTCATGGGAGTGTGCCCCGCAGCACCGCTGGGAGGCAGAAGGTCTGGGTTCCTATCTGGAATCTTCCGTAACAGTTCCATCTCTTCCTGCCCATTTGTTGATTTGCTCAGTCGTTTATTTATATCGGATGGACTCATGCATATTTATTTTCTGCATTGTCAAATCTCTGTTTAAAATTCAGCCTTAAAGACGGAATCGTTGTTCACTTCTGGCTGAAATGGAATCTAAGGGACCAGATCCAGCCCCTTGCCTGAAGCAGTCAAATGAGAGAGAAGGAGAAACAGTGTCTAAAACCCAGGACACCAGGCAGGGCAGGGATCCCTGAGAGACTGCGGATCAAGTGGGGGACTGTGCCATTCCTAGCTGCTGCCTGGAGCACCCTCCCAAGCCCTGGGCACGAGCCACCCTGTGGGTGGGCCTCTGCGTTGGGGAGCCAGAGCTGAGGGTGACAGAGGCCAACGTGGAATGTGCGGGCAGGGCTCCAGGTAGGAGAATCAAAGCAGCCCCGTGATCCTCCCAAGGGTTCTCCAGGGCCATGGGTGAGAACCGGGGCAGGGAGGTGAGTGTGCTCTCCCGAGTCAGAGGAAAGGACGCCCAGACAACTGGGGGAACAACCCGCAACTCCCCCAGGGCAGGAGTATCCCCCGGTCTTACCAGTCACCTAAAATTTTTCATAATTTAGGGATTATTGGGCAGATTACTTATCCTAATCATTTCCCTATTGCTGGGAGATAATACCCAACACCCTCAACTTGAAGGGGGAGAGGGTTATTTGGCTCAGTTTCAGAAGTCTCAGTCCATGCACTAGCTCCAAGGCAGGAATATCATTGCAGAAGGACCCGGGGAGGACAGCTGCTCACCCCAGGGCAGCCTGGATGCAGAAAGAAGGGAGGAGCCAGGACGAGGGCACGCCCTTCCAGGGCCCACCCCAGGGGCCCGCCTCTCCCAGGCTCCGCCTCCTCGGGCCCCATCTCCCTCTGGCTCGACCTCCTGACAGTGCATTCAACCATGAACCCACCCATGGGTGGGTCCTGTCACCTTCCACACGCAGGAAACTTTGGGGGACATTTTGGATTAAAAGCCATAAGATTGCTTCAAGAAGCCATGCCTCAGTAATGGGGGAAAATCAGCCCAGACTTAATGCTGTTCTGCTCCCATCTCGGAAATGTGGAAAACAGCTTCTGAAAGGAAAAAAAAAAAAAAAAAAAAAACTGTTTCCAAGTAACATAACTGCACAGCAGAACACATCTCCAGAATAATTCAGGATTATAAAAATACTCATCTCTCAACAAGGTAAAATTCACAAAGTCTGGCATGTAACCAAACTCCACCAAGCATACAAAGAATCAGAGAGATTTCAGCCAACAACAGGGAGGAAGACAGGGCCAACCCATGAGGACCGTCACGGACGTGAGAATGAGCAGAGAGGGACGTGAAGATGGTTATTACCACTCGCTGTCACGGGTATGCATGGAACATGGGCATGCGTGGGAGGCTATGAGGTGAGGATGGCCAAAAGAAAGGTGGAGCTTGCACTGAATGAGGTCGGGGGAAGATCAGACACTGTAGAAAAAAATATTAGTGACTGTGAATAAACAGAGACGGAAATTATCCAAAATAAACTGTGTGTAGAAAACAAAAAGAAGAAGAAATGGTGAGAAACTTAACAGCATCAGCAAGCCCCTGGAAACTGGTCGAGCAGCCTTGTGTGTGTATTTGAAGCCTCCTGAGAGACAGGCCAGAGCGAAGCATGTTTGAAAAAATAGTGGCTGAGCCGCACCCATCGGTGTAGGTCTGTGATCCCAGCATTCCAGGAGGCTGAGGCAGGAGGTTTGCAAGTCCAAGCCTAGCTTGGGCAACCTGGTGACTTATCAAAGCCCTGTCTGAAAAATCAAAACTAAAAATAGGCTGGGTAGCTCAAGTTGAAGGCCCTGGGCTCAATCCCCAGTACCACCGGTCGTACAAAGGGAGAAGACGACTGAATTTTTTGTGAATTTTGTAAAAACTATAAATTCAGAAAGCTCAGCAAACCCCCAAGACCAAGAAATAAGAGAACTCCAAGGCCAATTCTGACAAAATTGCTCAAGGTCACTGATAAAGACCAGTCTTAGAGCTGTCAGATAAAACGCCGTATCCCAGGCATAACAGCCGCGCACCGGAGGGCAGCAGACCCATCACGAGAATATTCCAAGCAGGCAGCCCACGGCCCGTCCTCAGAGAGGAAAAGCATCGACGTTGACGTCTGTACCCAGAGAAGACGTGTATCAAAAATGAAGACCAAAAAAAAAAAAGTTTTCAGACAAAAGCTGAATAAATTTGTTACCACCACAGAGTGAATTCACTTTTTTAAAAGTTACTTAACTAATAAACCAGTTTAGCTAGGTTGCAGGACACAAGCCACATACACAAACACAGTTGTGTTTCTATGGACTGCAGCAGTTTATTGGGAATTGAAAATTTAAAATATCAGTTACAAGGATCGAAAGTGTAAGCTATCCGGGGATAAAACCTTAGAGAGGTGAACCCACAGCAATGCAGAATGGATGAACAACGACATCAGCCTGGTGGGGGGGCGGGGGGTGCTGATGAGCCCAGCACTTTGGGAGACAGAGGCAGGAGAAAGGCTCGTCCGAGTCCTACCTGAGCAACACAGCAACTTTGACACCCTGCTTCCAAAGTAAAAAAACAAGATGGGCTAGAATTCTGACTCAGCTATGAAGACAGTTCAGCCACGATGATCAAATGAATGAACAAATAAAATCGAAGAAACCTGAATAAGTAGAAAGATTCACTGTCCTCATGGGCTGAAAGACTCAGCATAATAAAGATACTAATTTCCACAAATGGCCGACAAGTTGATGCACAGTTTCTATCAAAACACCAATGGGTATTTTTGTTCCTGATTCTAAAATTTATATAGAAGAGCCAGGAATAAAATCAAAGGGGTTACACCACTCGGCTGAGAAACCGGCTGTAGAGCTGCAGTCATGGCGGAAGTGATGTAGTCACGTGGCCAACGGAGTCAGAGTGGTGACCAGAGATGCGACATTTGGAGATATTTTTAAATGACGTGAAATATGAAACTTTGGCTTTCAACGCTAAAAAATCTCAAAAGCAGTGGCAAAACACCACCAAGCAACGCAAAGGTAAACGTTTGGCAGTGTCTGTGAACAGAGAGGGCTGTGTGCTCTTGTCCCCAGTCAGCTGGATAAGCCCAAGGTAAGCAAATGGGCTGCCAAAGGGAAGCAGGGAAGGACGCGGCGGTGGCTTCCGGAAGGACGAGCACTCTCTATTCACCGCGAGGAAAGACGTTTCCTGTCCTCGCTACTGTCTCGTTGCTAGGATGCAGTGCCTGACCCTAGCAACTTAAAAAGTGGGAAGGTTTATTTTAGCTCACAGTTTCAGGTCTCAGTCCATCCACAGGCGGCTGGCAACGGTGGAAGGGCCTGGCAGAGAGCAGCCATTGTCCATGGCATTGTGAGAGGAGGAAGGATCAGGCTTTTGGGGAGAAGCTGAGGCAGGAGTACAATTTTCCAGGCTGCACCACCAGTGATCCCCCACACCTCAGTGATTCCCCCCATTTCTAGCAGTACATGGGCCCATCACTAAGCCACAGCTCACAAACACATGGAGCTCAGGCAGGGCATTCCAGATCCCAGCCTTCACACTTGGTCTCACTCATGACCAAGGAACTCGGATAAAAACAGCAAAAATACAGCCCATGTGATCTCACCCAGGAGCCTGAAGACCCACGAGTGTGTGAGGATGAGGGATGACAGGCTTTCCACAGCCTGCGTGGGGAAGGAAGCCAGCCACCTCTGGAAGGACAGAGGCCAGCAGGCCGTCCATAGAGGGAGGACAACTGCCACCACCTAAGCTCCACTCGCTTACAGAAAATCTAAGCCCAGCCAAAAGATCGCACCAGATTGTTTAAGAGTTTTAGTCATGCTTTTCTTTAAGAATGTGTAAAAACTATGAACTTAATTTGCTTTCTTCTGTATCTTGTTATACCAATTTATCATGCAACTGTGTCCCTCGTCACCAAAGAAACCACAAGCTGGTGAGGTGTCAACGTGGGATTTCGCACTGGGTGTTTCTCAGTGCTCCTGGCCCCAGCTCCTCCCCTGGGCACCTCCCCTGGCACCTCCCCATCCCTGCAGATGTAGAGCAGGGTTTGAGTTCCATGAGCACCCCAGGGCTCTACCCTGACACCCCACACGTGTTACCACAGAGACACGGTCACCATCCACAGTCTAGTCCTTTCCTCCTCAGTCCCCTCTGTCCAGTACAGACCAACCAGCAGCTGCGGAAGCAAAGAACGTCCCAGCCAAGCCTCCATCAGCTCCTCCGGGGTCCCGGCTCAGTGCTCAGTGGAGCACTCCCGCCTCCTACTCAGTCTCCCCTTCTCAGACTCTGACGTTCCATCTGTCCCCGTGGCTTTCGAGCACAGTTACTACATTTTCATTGCTGGTGATTGAATTAGCTTGGATAATGAAGCTCTCACGCCTGACAATATCCTGTTCCCACCCACGTGCCTTCTTCCCTCTTAAATTCAAGCACATGGAATGTGGATGTGTTATAGCCCCTGCGGATCCACAGGTGTTATAGCCCTATGAACACATATGTGTGGTGGCCCTATGAACATGCCCTTGTCATAGCCCACATGAGTACACATGTTACAGCCTAAATGAAGACATGCATGTCATAGCTGGTATCTGTAACCCCTGGGGCTCTCAGTGAGGTGATGACGACGGCACTGCCCTATCTACTCCCTCCCGCATAGGATTCTCTGCTCTACAAGGTCATGGTGACTTCAGTGGGTTACTCTGGAGGGTACCCCAGGCCTGGTTTGTGGCTATGAAGCTACAGAGAATCTCTCACCCCTGTGTCCAGGACGCACCAGCCCTGTGGATCTGGCACCACTGTTAGAAAAGTACCAGCCAGAGCATTTAGGACCCACCCAGAAATTCAAGTTTAAGTTGTAACTTTCTATAGAGCTCCAAAAGGTGATTTGTTTTTTTAACCATCATTTGGACCTGAAATGTCCCCCAAAGGCCTGGGTGTCAAAGGTCGGGCCTGAGCTCGGCGCTACCTGGAGGTGGTGGAATGTTTGGGAGGTGGGGGCTCACAGGAGGTCTTGGGCCTTGGGAGTGGGTCCGCACAGGGGCTGGGGACCCAGCGTCCTGGGCCTCTCTTTTCCTTGCTCTCTCACATTGGGTAGATGCCCTTCCAGGGTGAAAGCCACTGCCAACACCTGCTTGGTAAGAAGTCCTATGTGACTGGAAGCTGGCTTTTGGTACCCTTTCCCGACTCTCTTGAAATGACCCCTTGTTAACCTTTGATTAAAAAGAGAAGAAGGAGGAGGAGGAGGAGGAGGAGGAGCAGGAGGAGGAAGGCAGGGCTAGTAATTGCACGGGGACCCTTTGTTTTTTAACTGAGATAGAGAAATATACATTTATGGCATCCAGTGTGATGATCAGATGCAGGCATGTTTTGTGCTGTGTCGAAAGTGAGGCCAGCACGTCTATCTTCTCAAGCACATTGCATGTCTTTGTGGCAGGAACATCCAGCGTCCTCTCTTCTGGCTTTCTGGAAATACACCATGCGCCATCGTTACCCTTAGCTGCCCTGCTGGGCTTGTGAGGTTGGCAAAAGCTTCTCTGCTAGGGCTTGAGACTCAGGTAGTGGCTTCCAGGGGTGGACTTGGGGGACAGGAGAGGGAAGAATGGGGAAAGTTGGCTATTTTCTCTCTCTCTCTCTCTCTCTCTCTCTCTCTCTCTCTCTCTCTCTCTCTCTCATTAGTAGGGATATGACCCAAAGCCTTCACACTGAGCTACATTCCAATTCTTTTGTGACAGGCCACACTGAATTGCACCTGGCTGGCCTTGAATGGGCAATCCTCCCGCCTCAGTCTTCCATGGTGCCTTGCATGGCCACACCCAGCAGACAAGGGTAATTACAAGACACAAGTAGCTCTCTTCAGACTAATTCCCCTTTGATCCCCGCTGCCCTGGCCTGCACCAGGCCTGGGCACGGACCCTCTTGCAGTCTCTCAGCTTGGGCTTGAACTCCCACAAGGCTCCTGTCTTCCCTCTGGAAGGGAGAACCCACACCCCTTGGGTCTGCACGCACTCAGGCTCCTTCCCGGGCCAGCTTCAGGTTTGCTGTCCTGGTGGGGTCGCCCGGCGTGGCCCTCCACGGGCTGCCCTCTCTGTCCCTTCCGGCGCCTGAGTCCCACCCGTGCTGCTGCGCGGGTCAAGTCCATCTCAGGTTAGCTGCTTTCCTTAAAGAAGGCTCAGCCTTTTCCCTCCCCGCTTCATGTTCTCTAGTCCTAGTGATTGACCTCGGGGCTTCACACTGAGCTCCATTCCCAGATCACATTCTGGTTTTGACTTTCAGACGGGATCCTGTGAAGGCATTAAGTTGCCCAGGGCTAGGCTCAAACTTGGGATCCCCCTGCCTCAGCCTCCTGGCCGGGCTTTCATTGCTACTGTTCATTTGCACATAGACTCCTACCCGGTTAGTTCTTTAGACACCCCGACAGACTTATTCTGAAGCCTCTGCTTAGGGGAAGACAGGGATCGCGTCCTCCGCAGGCCAGCTCACACGCCAACACTCCCAGGGTTTGTTTATTCTGCCTGCTGTGTTTCTTAGATTCTCTTGGTGCCCTTCTCAGTTCCGATCTCCCGGCAAATCAGAGTGAAGTCTGGGAGCTGTGCCCCTCCGCAGTGGGGCCTCTCTCCTCCCCTTCCCTTCTCTGGACTGAGTCCTGCCCTCTCCTCCACACAGCCTGGCCAGGTCCTCTCCCAGACCCCCACGACAGAGATGCTGGGGACTTCTAGCACTTCCAGCCTTTCTGCTTGGTGTCCCCGGGCTGCCAGCAGCACCCACCTGAGACCATGCTGGGCAAGGGTCCACCTGCCCCCTGGGCTGACCCTGACTTCCAGAACACCTGCCTTGGTGGCTGGCCTGCTCAACAGTTTTCTGGGGACACAGGGAAGGTGCATCCCGTGACGGGGATGCTGTGCCAGGTGTCCTCTGTCCCCATGTGTTATCTGTCACCTTCTGCACCCTGGCCCGTTCCCCTGGTGTGGCCAGAAGCCCTCGAGACCTCACCTAAGAGCTTGTTAAACAACAACCGTGACTTGTCTTTGGCTCGGAAAGCGTCAAACCACACTGGATCACAAAGACCGTGGAACACGCGGGAGAACGCTTGCTTTGTTGAATTAAGTGGAAAAGCGTAATATCGAGTGGGGGGGTGGGTGACATGCACAGGTGGGGCCGGGAGGCGCAGTCGCTGAGCTGGTGGGTGTCGCGGGAACCGGGTCATTTTTCTTCGGTTTTTATTTTGACTACAGTTACAACAATCAAGCGCACATAATTATTTGGGAGCTGGGAGAGAAAGAAAAATGAAATCATCATGGTATTTAATGACTAGGTGACTGTTTTTCCTTTGGTCGGTAGGCAGCGGGGTTACTGATTAGGAGAATCTTAGCAGTTATAATGGGGGAAAAGTAAATAAACAGAAATATTGGCATTGGAAAAATAAAAATTGTCCTTAAGGTATCAGCCAGGGAAGCCACAGGGTGCCCAAGAGAGGCCCTGGCAGAGCCTCCATGTGTCCAGGGATGAGCAGCCTGGCCCCAGGGGGAGGAGGCCGCAGGGAGCTGGCCGGGTCCCGGGGACAGAGGGGCCAGGCCGATGGCGTGGTTGGCAGTGGAGGCCCGCCCAGAGAGGGGGCGGGTCACAAGTGGAGGCCACAGGCAAGAGAGGTGGTGAGACTCCTGAGTCTCTCAGGGGTGGGGCATTGGCCCTTACAGTGACAATGACACCGAATGTTGCCAAGACCCTCCTTTGCGCAATTTTGTTTCTTCTGGTACTCGAGATCCCACCCAGGGCCTCTGCCCTGTGCTATAGCCATGGCTCACTTTTTAGAATTTTTTATTCTGATACTGGGCTCCAATTTGAGATTCCCCCTGCCTCAGCCTCCCAGAGCTCAGGGACAACAGGCCTAGCCTGCTGGGTGCCCTCGGGCAAGCATGCCCAGCGGGGAATTCTCATGCAGGGAGTGCAGGGTGCAGTTCAGCCATGCTGGGCCAGCCGTGTTACAGCTGCCTCTCTCTGGCCTGAGGACTGGGCCCGTGCCCCTGCCCCTGGGCATGGGTGTGTGGCCCCCTGCACTCACCTTCCCCGCCCCTGGGGCTCCTGACCACGTCTCTGTGCCCTGGGGATGATGCCCTGCATGTTCCCGTAGTGGAGGCAGGTGGCCTGGCCTTCCCCAGCACGGCTCCACTCAGAGGAGCCTGGGATCTGTGGGCACTGGGTACCCCTCCCTGCCACAACCAGGCCGCCCTGCCCCTGTCCTCCCCTCTCCCACAGTGAGGCCTGCAGGGGATCTGCAAGCCCTGTCCCAAGGCAGCGTGCCCTGGCTCCCTCCTGGGGTGTCCTTGGCCTTACCCCGGACTTCACTGCCGCACCAGGGCATCTGCCTTCCAGCCCTCTCTGTCCATCCCTGTGTCAAAAGCAAAAAGCAAATTTCCTCTCTCTCTCTCTCTCTCTCTCTCTCTCTCTCTCTCTCTCTCTCTCTTTTTTGTGATACTAGGTGTTGGACCTAGGGCCCTGGAACTGCACTATGTCTTTCATATTTTATTTGTTTATTTTTGAGACAAGATCTCATGAAGTCACTAAGTTACCCAGGCTGGACTCAAACTCATGATTCTCCTGCCTCAGCCTCCCACAGTGCTGGGATGACAGGTATATGCCACTGCGCCAGCCTCATCTCACCTTCTACCAGTAGGATCTTACTGTGGGGGTCGTGGACCCCATGTTGTGTGCTGGCCTAGAGCACGGACGTAAGCACCCAGACACCAAGGTTCTTAGCATGGCTGATGAGAAGATCCCGGGTGGGCACCCAGCCTGGCTTGGGTGCTGAGCCAGGAGAATGGGGAGGGAGGTGATTTGACCTCCTGTAGCCCAGGGTGGGATGTCACCTGAACGCAAAGCCCAGCCAAAGGGAGGATGAGGGGGCCTAGTAGGCACCTCGGCCGGGGCCCCCACAGCCACTGCAGAGGGCACCCTTGGGGTACACTGTGGGGTGCCCACAGTGGGCAGCGAGCCGCCTGCCTCTCCCTAAGGCCTGGGAAGCTGGGAGGGAGTGTGGGAACCAGCACTTTGGGTGAGCGGGATGAGGGGTCGAGCACCCACCTTCTCAGCCTGGCACCAGCAGCAGGGCGTGCCTGGTGCCGGGGGCCCTGTCCATGCCAGGCGTGACCAGCATGGGGCTGTTTTCGTTAATTGCAAGAGCAGGCACTGTCATGAATCCCCCAGCACCCTCCCTCACGTGTGGACCTTCGTCCGAGGGGAACGACCAGGGCCTCGGCGGAACAGCCCCAGGCTGGCCCGTTCTGGGGGACATTCTCCCAGGGCCATGGCTGCAAGTTGCTGTGACTATGCCAGAGTCCTAAGGGCCACCGCAGCCTCCCACGGCCACTACCCCAGGCACACAGTGACCGTGGGTGAAAGCGCAATTTTGAAGTAGCTGATAGGAAGAGGCACTAGGTGAACTGTGGCAGGAGTCGGGACATTGGGATGGGAGCAGGAATCCAGCACCTGTGCCCCTGGGGTGAGGCTGGCGCAGAGCGGGCATCTGGAACTCTCTGTGCTGCCACTGCAATGTCCCCAAAGTCCTCAGAAATAAAAGGTTGCTGATCAAACATATATAACAGATGCGATCTGGGAGAGACTCCTTGCAGAGGCGTCCCAGCAGAGGCGCCGTCCCGTCCAGGCCCATCCTAGCTGGCTGCTGCAGATGGCAGGGCCTCTGGGCACGTGGGGATGCAGCAGGCCCCGGGAGTCCGAGCCCTCTCTGGATGGAGTGAGAACTTAGGAAGGACCCTGCTGTAGAGCAGGGAGCTCAGGACTGGGAGGGGCCCTGTGCTGTCTGCTGCTGTGCACGTTCCCGTTGTCACCTGTCCAGGAGCAGCCCCAGGTAAAGAGAGGAATGAGGAGGTGTGGCCCCTTGGTGGGAGCTTTAGGGTTCTCCTGAGAGGCTGGAACTGTGGGCCTGGGGTAGAAGCTGCTGCCCTGGAACTGCACTGCAGGGGTGCCCAGGCAGGACTGGGGGTGAGGAGGGTGGGCTGGGGGTGCAGAGAGCATCCTTCCCAGTATGCAATGCTGCCAGCCAGGAGAGGACACTGGGGACGAGGGGCGGATACTCAGTGCTCCTGTCCTCTGCCTCCTCTGGGGCAGCCAGCCCAGGCTCAGCATCCTGACCACCTCACACACCTTGCAGTGAGACGACCATCTGGCCCCAAGGACCAGGCAACTTGACAGACCATTGGGGGCTGCAGGGTGAGTGGCAAGGTGGGGCCCGGCCTGGACAACTGACCACCTCTCCCTCCGCTCTCCCGTCTCCTTCCCTCGCCCCCCTCCCCATCTCCTTCCTTTTCTCTTTCCCCTCCTCCCCCCCGTTGTCTCCCTCCCTTCTTTCATTCTCCTGGACTATTCCACACTTGTGTTGACTTACCCCACACCGTGCAGCAGGCTGCTGGACACAGATGTGGCGATCTCAGAAGCCAAGCGCCGTGGTCACACAAGCAGCACCTGAATGTCACCGAGTATCCCACCTAGATTAAGATTTCCTAGGTCAGCTTGGAATCGCCTTTTGGCAGTTGGTGTTTTTCAAGTCTGGATTCAAACAAGGTGCACCCGGCATGGCCTGGGGTTGCTCTGTCCCTTGTCCCTGTGACTCTCACAGCCCTGGAGCCCTGGGGACCCTGATGGCCTCCTTACCATGACCCCTGCCATGCCTGCTGGGCTTTCACTCCAGCCTTCTCTGTCTCTCCACCCTTTTTCACAGAGAAACAAATTGCCATCTCTGTCCCCAGAGCCATCTGCAGATTCCCATCCCATCTCCATGTGCCCACCAGGGTCCCCTCTGCCGAGACCCTCTCCCAGTGGCAGCCTGGTCTCTGTCTGGGCTGCTTTCACTCAAATGTAGCTCCTTGTGGTCCCTCCCTTCCCTGCTGTCCAGAGCTGGCTGCCCCCCCCACCCGCTCCTCGCTCGCCACCCTCCATAGGCTGTCCCTTTGCACCACTTCTGCTGCATGTGGCCTTGGTATGGCCCCAGCCAGGGTTCCTGTCACTCTGCCATCTCTACTCACCTGAGCACCCAGGAACCTCACCAGGGATGTGCTCTGAAAAGCCATTGCCTGAGCTGCATGTGGCCTGAGGGACCTCCGTGAGAGTGACCTGCTCCCAGACCTCGTCCCACACACGCCCAGTCTGGACCCAGTGTCCATCTGAGGTCCTGCCTGGCCTTCCACCAGGGCCACCATGCCCACGGCACCACCCAAGATGGCTGCTCCTCCCCTGCTGTCTAAGCTCGGACACCACCGTCCAGGGCTCACCTCTCCCAGAATACCTCACACTCTGTCTGCACAGCTGCATCCTCCACCAGGCGAGCCTTCCCACAGCACCCAGCTGGTCGAGCCTCCTTGGGGGCGGGTCCTGCTCTAGAGCCCCTCCCTGAGCCGAGGCTGTTACTACAAACACATCATAACCCACCAGTAGTTCTTTCTGCATTTGAGTTCTTCATCCATGCGGCTGTCCGTGATAAGACTGCCTTCTTTTTGTGGCTGAATGGTATTCTGTGTGTGCGGATACCACATTTTCTTGCCCACGTGCCTGCTGGGGTTGATTCTGTGCCTTGGTCATCGTGGGAGGAAGCACAGGAGGTCCCGTCCCTCTTCAACACGGATTTCCTTTCCTCTGGAAACATGCCTGGGAGAGGGCAAGCTCAGTCATGTGTGGTTCCAGCTTTCAGGTCTTGAGGAACTACCACAGTGCCTTGCACCAAGTCGGCACTAATTCACATTCCCACTGCGGCACCCCAGGCCCCTCCTTCTCTGCTTCAGTATCAACATTGACTTTTGCCTTTTTGGTAGCAGCCATTTCTACTGGCGGAGCGTGACGTCACACTGGTTCGGATTTTCGTTCCTTGATGACTGGTGATGTCAGACATTTTCTCTCGTAAGTGTTGGCCGTTGGTAGCTCTTCTCTTGAGAAATGTCTCTCTAGTCCTTAACCCATTTAGATCTAATGCTATTTATTTACTTGCAATTGAGTTCTTAGGATTTCTCATAGTTTTTGGAACTTCACCTTTTAGCAAATATGTGATTTAGGGCATTTTTCTTCCAATGTGTGGGCTGTTTCTTCAATTTGTTGGTTGGCTAGGCACAATCTTCCTTATGCATAGAATCTAAAACAGCTAAAGTCACATAGACGGAGAGTGTAATGGTACCAGGGATGGGCAGCAGGTACGGGGAGCGATGTTGGCTGAAGATCACAACATTTCAACTACGCAGGACAAATGACTTCACAGAATCTACTGAGAGTGCAGTGACCATGGTTAACAAAATATTGCTGAAAATGCTCTGAGTTGATTTTAAGAGTTAATGTTACATGGTCTCACCGCAAAGACAATTATATGACGAAAGATGTGTATCAGTTAGTGATTTAATCATTTCTCTCTGCTTGTATGGCTCAAAACACTGGGTCATATATCATGAATATATATGCAATTTTATTCATAAATAAAAATAAAAAAGAAGTAACTAAAGGGAAAGGACATTTTATATACAGAGGAACAGATAGAAGAGAAAAACAGCAGATTTTTTAAAAAAAGGACAATAAAGATGTTAGTAGAAAAATATTTGGAAACAACCAAGGGAAACACCTCAGCCTAGAATTCTATACTTAGCAATGATACCTTCAAAAACGGAGGTAAAATAAGCACTTTTTTAGATACTCAGAAGACGACAGAATTGATTCTCAGCAAACTTGCTATAGAAGAAATTTCAAAGAATAATTCTTTTTTAGAATAATTCTTTGAGCAAAAAGAAAACAGAAGCAAGGGTGGGCTCCAAGTGACAAGGACATCAGAAAAGGTAATGGCATAGGTAGTTTTTATTACACGTAAGGTGATAGCATAATATACCTTCAAAGTCATATAATTAATCTAAATACTAGAAGCAAATATTAATACTAAAAGAGTTACAACTGATAAGCCATGAAAAAATAAGATTGAACAAAAAATACTCAGTTCATCTATATGAACCTATAAAAGTTGGTAAAAAGAAAGATTAGACAAATATAAAATATTTGGTATTATGGTGGACTTAAATCTGACCATGAAATAGTCACATTAAATGTAAGTTTTCTAATCTGCTAGAAGGCAGAGATTGTACTTTAAAAGAGCAAACTAACTTTTTGCTTCAAAACTTACCTCAAAAATAGGAACACAAACATATTAACAGTTAAAAGGCAGAAAATGATGTGCCACGTTAATGAGGTAGGAATATAAACTTCAGCAAAGTAGATTTCTCAGAAAGACATTATGAGAGCTAAGTATTGTCATTTTATCACAACAGAAGGATTTATTCAACAAGAAGGATGAACCACACGGTCATGTACTTAGAACAACTTCAAAACACTTGAAACAGAAACTAACATAACTGTAAAAAGAGACAGAAACACCCAGAGTTATGCTCAAAGATCAAAAACCTTTTCTCAGTAATTGACAGAATAAGCAAGCAGAAGGTCACCGCTTAGTCACCTTTCTATCCCTGGGACAAAGGACCCAACACCTTACATGAGGAGGGGTTTACTCTGACTCACAATTCCAGAGGATTCAGTCCACAACTTTTCTGGCTTCAAGGCAGAAAGATCACATCAAAGGGTATCGTGTTTGAAGCTACCATGCGGACAGCATCTGGGAGGCAGAGAGCATGAGAACAGCCTTAAGAGGAGGAGTCCAGGGACCAGATGTTGTCCTCAAGTTCACGTCCCCAACCAGACCCCATGTACTATGGCCCACTGGGCTCTGAGTTTGTCAGTAGGTTAGTACACGGATGAGGGTAGCCCCCTCCCAATCCCGTCATCTCTCCTGAAGCCTCTCATCCAGCCAGGGCAACAATCAGCATTAACTGGCACAGCTGAGGACATAGGTCATCTAAACAACCATGTCAATCAACTCGGTGTAATAGAAACTTTGAGAATATCCCGTCCAGTAACCACAGTTCCCGTGCCCATGTGCATTGAGACACTTGTCCCTACAGACCATTTCCCGTGAGTCTCAGGATATTTTGAAGGACTCAAGTTCTATAAGAGTATCTTCTTGGCCCACGTGCAATTCACTCAGAAAGCTGTAACTAAAGTCTCTGGGAAATCCTTCAAACAAGAAGAGAGACGCTAAATGGCATGTGCCTACAGAACTCACGGGTCAAAAAATAAATCAAAAGGAAAACGAGGAACTGACTTGAAATAAATTGAAATGAAAACATGTCTAAAGTGGCAACAAGGGGAGGAAGATAGAATTGTCTCCGTAGATCCACAAAAGGCGTATACAGAATTCAAGTCCATTACGGACTTAAAAATAGTGTTAAAAAACCAGGCACAAAAGGAACTTCCCCAGCTTGAAAGAGTCGCTGTGCAAAGCCCCCAGCTAACAACATGCCTGAGTGGGAAGCTTTGCTTGTAAGGTCAGGAGTAATACAGTGGCACCTGTTGTTACCACTGACATTTCACATCTGATAGGAGAATCTACTAACACCACTCATTGGAATTAGGAAGACGCCAAAAGTGTCGTTGTTATTCAAAGTTATTGGGTAAATGAATGTAAAATATAAAAAATATCCTGAAAGAAATTGAAAGAAAAACTGCATAAATTGAGAGGTTAACGGTTCATTGGTCACAAAGACTCACCGTTGCTGTCAATAAACTGGTGATTAGCCCTCAAATGGATGTATGCAATAGATACTCATATGTTATGAAATTTCAATAAAAAAACTCATAGCAACTTACTACCCAGAAAAAAAAAGATTCTAAAATTCATGTGGAAATGCAAATGATTAGAAAGAAATAAAAACACTTTTTAAAAAAACAATAGGCTGGGCCTGGAAAAGCAGGCCTGTGACGCCAGCACACTTGGAGGCTGAGGCAGGAGAATCACAAGCCCAGGCCACTTGGCAAGACCCTGTCTCAAAATCAAAACTAAAATGTCCCTGGAAGAAAGAAAGAAAGAAAGAAAGAAAGAAAGAAAGAAAGAAAGAAAGAAAGAAAGAAAGAAAAGAAAGAAAGAGAGAAAGAAAGAGAAGGCCTAACACTATTTGATTTCGACATTGAGGACAAAACTCTGGTAAACATACTGGTAGGTAAACAGCCAGACACATCACGGATCATTAGCACAGAGCCCAGAAAGACAGTCACCCATGTATCGGCAGGTGACTTTTGACAAAAGTGCAGAGACAACTCAGTGCAGAAAGAATAACATTTTAAACAACTGGTCCTGGGACGACTGAAAATCTATAATAAAAAAAAAAA
Organism: Ctenodactylus gundi; assembly: GCA_004027205.1. NCBI lineage: Eukaryota > Metazoa > Chordata > Mammalia > Rodentia > Ctenodactylidae > Ctenodactylus > Ctenodactylus gundi. The sequence continues at coordinate 306,204 of PVKB01001212.1, forward strand.
TTAAACTTGTGCCTGTAACTCACAACATTCTACAAACTAACTCAAAATCCATTACTGGCTGACTGACCGATATGGAAAAATCCGACACTATGAAACGTCTGGAAGAAAACACCCTGGAATCTTCATGACCTTGGGTGAGGCGACTATTTCTTACACAGGATGCAGACGGGCGAGAGATCTGTTTGACCACCTGGGCGCACCACTGTCTCCAAAACTCAGCACTGTGGGTCTTCGGGTGACATGAAGAGGAGAACAGAGTCCACAGCCTGGGAGAAAACACGGGCTCCTCACAGATGCTCTTGGTGAATGATGTGTGTCTGGATTGTATAAGGAATCCCCGGAACCAAGAAAACCAACCCCCGCAAAATTGTCAGTGCTTCCTTATAGATGACACCCACAGGCAAATTAGCACGTCAGACACTGCGTGACGTCATGGATCAGTGAAATACGAGATTTGAGCAAAAACACAGTGAATGCACAGAAACATCTTTATAGGAGAGACACGTTGCGACTCACCGTTCCCAAAACATGTTTTCTCCATTGAGTGCACGTGTCCCACGTCCTGGCCATTTTCTGAAGCGGCTCTGGAAATCATCCTTCTTGAGTGTCTTTACTGATCTGTCATGGCTGCTGCCTCTGTGTCCCGAGTCCATTCCGAATGCTTAACCTTTCACAGGCATTTTGAGTTTGGGGAAGAGCCAGAAGTCACATGGTGCCGATCTGCTGAGTACAGTGGGTGGGAACCTGGCGCCATGCTTCCAGAATCGTCTTGGCCACGGATGGTGCTCGGCAGCAGCACAGGCTGAATTTGGGTTCCACCTTGTGAAGACACTCAGGGAAGAGGGCTTCCAGGGCTGCTGCTGGAAGTGGCGGGAACACCAAGATGTGTGTGAGGTGAGGAGGAGGATTCTGAGGGGAATCCCGGCTGTGTGCCTTGCGCCGTAGCGATTCTTTAAATTTAAACACACACTGTCCATTTGGTCACACAATAGGAACATGCCTGGGGTCTTGACCGTGCACTCTTTAGGATGACCATAGGACAAGATTGACCCTGCTCAGCCCGGGGAGGACATGGGGGGTGGGACTCGCACTCGGAGGGAAGGGCTCCCACAGGGACCCTTTGTCACTGAAGAGACCACAGCACTTTTGCACCAAGGCATCAGTGTGCCTACTACTCTCACCCAGCTGGCCACTTTTGGCTCACCCACATTCAGCGGAAGGATGGGCCCCTGGGGAGCCTGTGCACAGACATCCACAGCAGTAGCTCACACCGCCCACAGCTCAGGCCCCACAACACGTGGGGCACAGATGCGCTGGTCCACAGCAGGAAGGCGCTGTTCCCACACGGTGTCTGGGTGCATCTCAGGACACCAGGCTGGGTGACACAGGCCAGGGAAGAGGCGGAATGCACTGATAGCACCGTTTCCCCAGATGGGTCAAGACAGGATCCCCGGTTTCCTGCAATGGGCTGAACATAGAGGGGTGGCGGAGGGTATCGGAGACTGCGAGGCAGAGGCCACACACTTGTGAGCCCTTTGGATTATGGTGACGTCTTCAATAGACCCTTCAAAGCTCATCAGATGGTCCCCTTAAATGCGTGCAGCACTCAGGATGCCGGCCGTGCCTCTCTGGTGCCACTTGTTCCTGCCCGTGTGGCTGGGTCTGCTCCAACTCCACTCTAGGCATTGGAGTGGAAGGTCTTAAGTGACATAACCAAAACTCATTTATGCACAGCCAGACCAACATGGTGATGCATGCCCATAACTCCAGCACTTGGAAGGCTGAGGCAGAAGAATTGTTGAGTTCAAGGCCTATCAGAGCTATATAAAGACTACCTCAAAAAGCCCAAAACAAACAAATAAGCAAACAGACAAAATCAGAAGAATCTGAGTAATGCAGGCGAGTCTCCATATTGAGGGTTGGCCTTGTTTAATCAGATAAAGGCTTCAAGGAGGAGGAACTTCTTCCTATTGGTGGTCTTCAGAGTCAAGCTACACCATTGACTGACTCTTCCATGGTCTTCACTTTGTCAACCTGCTCTACAAATCCTGAACCTGCCCGCCCCACCCTTGGGGGAAACAATTCCTTAAAATGTCCTCTCCCTCTCTCTGTCTCTGTCTCTGTCTCTGTCTCTGTTTCTCTCTCTCTCTCTGTCACACAGACACACAGATGGACAGATGGACATGATACACCCAATCCCCTATTGGTTTTATTTCTCTAGAGAAACCAAAACACCTCTCTCTCTCTCTCTCTCTCTCTCTCTCTCTCTCTCTCTCTCTCTCTCCTTTTCTGCCTGACAATGTGTTTAAAACTCTAACAAGAACAATTGGCTCATGATGCAATGAATGGAGACAAGAGAAACACAGAACAGAAAATTGTTGGTTCCTCCCATTGCCTTATTTACCTCATTCTCTATGTTTTTTTAAATCCCACGCAACATGAAGAAAAGAATTCCAGAAATGGAAAGAGTCCTTACCAATCGACAGTAAGAAGACAAGGCATCAGGAGCAAACTCCGAGATGGACAGAAATGGCTGATTCTCAGAAGATGCTCAAATGGCACGCGTAAAAATGGCTACCCATGACTAGACCAAATAAGTGTAAATTAAAACCACCCAAAAACCCATTTGTCACCTATGAAACTGTCCAGGCTCCTCACATCAGCAATCATGTCCTGCATTTGGAGCTGGCGTGGGTGCGACTCTGGGCGCCGTCCATAGGAATGTCAGTTCATAGCCATGCCCGGTGGGGCATGCCTGTAACTCTGGCACTCTGCAAGACTCGGGCAGGAATTTGGAGCCGGCCTGGGCAACTAACTGCTGTCTCAAATTCAAAGTAAAATTGATTGTGAATGAAGCTCAGTGTGGAGGCCCTGGGCTTGATCCCCAGCAATACACCTGTGCACATGCACACGTGCGTGTGCGCACAGACACACACACACACACACACACACACACACACACACACATACACAGTCTTAGTCATTTTCTCACTGCTGGACATAATACCCAATATCCACAAATCAAAGGAGGAAGGATTTTATTTATTTACTATTCATTCAAATTACGTATTAGGAATCCACTCACCCCAGGCCTTCACGCTGAGCTATACCCTCAGCCTCATTTTTAGAGTTTGAGGTACAACCTTGCTAAGTTGCCCAGAAGAGGCTCAAACTTGTGATCCTCCTGCCTCAGCCTCCCAAAGCGCTCAGATTACAGGCCAGGGCCACCAGGCCTCGCTGGTTAATTCTGGCTCACATTTCTGAGGTCTCAGCCTGCTTGTGGTTAGCCACCAATGGCTAACCTTAATGGTGAAAGGATGTGGTGGAGAACAGCTATCCATGGTATCACAGCGGGAAGACTGGGGGACGTTTATGCTTCCAGGCCACACCCTTAGTGATCCCCACACCCTCAGTGACCCCCACACCCTCAGTGATCCCCACACCCCAGTGATCCCTACATCCCCGGTAATCCCCACATCCCCAGTGATCCCCACATCCCCACGATCCCCCACACTCCCGTGATCCCCACACCCTCAGCAAGCCACCAGTTGGACTGTGATTCCATGTTACAGTTTCAGACCACCATCGTGCAAAGCTCTGGGTGGCAGAGGAGTCCATTGCAAATCCTCTGCAAAATTACCAGCAGAAGGGGCACACGTCTGAAGGAAAAGATTCAAATGGCACCCAGAGGCCCAGTGGGGACTCCGGTGGCAGAATTCAGGAGTGGTTGACTCCCCTCTGCTCATCTCTTCATTTCACTGGAGTCTTAGATGAGTCCAATTGTACAGGGAGAGGTTGAGGGGTGCATTTTGGGGGCCACACTGCCCGGTCCAGCCATAGCTGCCCCTTTGGAGCTAGAAATCCTTCGGCAATTCCACTAACCCCTCCCGGCCATGAATTTCATGTGTGTGAACCGGCTACTCCACAGGGCTATTGTGAAGGTTGAGTGAGTGAACATCAGTAGGGACGTGGAGGAGGGGCTGGCACCAAGCAAAACACAGGGGTTCCCAGCCCCAGGCTGCAGATCGGCGCCAGCCTGCAGCCTTGGAAGGACCAGCGCCAGGAGAGATGGCTTTGCTGCACTGTCCCCTCCTGCTGCTGCCCACTGTTTCAAAACTGTCCTCCACCATCCGGCCGCCTAGCAAGAACCCCCTTCCCCTCCCTGTCCCTGCGAGGATGGTCTTCAACTGCACTGGATCCTGTGTCTGAGAGGTCGGGACCACTGGCATGGAACACTCCTTACTATCAACACGAAGACCAGATCGGTATGATGGACAACAACCAGTGCTATGTCTTTGGGTGACTGCATTTGCCCCTCCTGCCAACTATGTGCAGCACTGTTGGGGGCTGGAGTCCAGCAGCCAGGTGGTTCCAGCCCTTGTGCAGTCCACAGCCTGCACCTGCTGGGCCTGGTCGCTCCTTGTCTGGTGTCTCCTGCCCTTGGGGACTTCTCTTCCTCGGTGCCTGTCCATCCTCCCTCAGCTTGAGAATCCTCTGAGAGGAATCCCACAGATTCAGAGGCCTGTTCCCAGCAGCCGGCCAAGCCTGGAGGTCCCAGCCATCTTCCTGTGTTTGTGGCCAGGAGCCTGGAGTCACAGAGGACATCTTGTTCATGGAGGCTTCCAAGAGGCTTCCTTCCAGATGCTGCCAGTCTGCCCTAGGCCTCCTGTGCTCACATCTTCACTCCCACCTGGATTCTCATACCTGCAGAAGGGGGCAGGCGGAGGCCTCCTCTCCCAGGCAGGCAGAGGGAGCACAGATGCACACAGGTGTGACTGTGGAGGCTGGGGGCCTCCAGGAAGCCCATCCTTGTTCCCTGGCCTAGGAGGAGCCAGCGAGGGGACACACACACATCCAGCGCTGTGACAGTCCACCCCTTGAGCAGTCGCCATACACAGACTGGGGCAGATTCCCTACAGAACAGGTGTGCCTCTGCACATAATATACTTCCCAGACAGCTTAACATGACAGGGACAGCCTTTCTCATGTCAACACACACAGCCCTAAATCTAGGACCTCAGGGAGGTCCTGACGAGTCAGACTGCCCAGGATGAAATTGCAGGTATGACACTGTGTAGAGCTGTGGCAGTAACATCTGTGTGCCAGTTGGCCAAGGAGTGTGCAGTCCTCTGCCTCAGCCCACCTCTGCTATGTCTTCTTTCTGCAACACTCCGTGGCCAGCCAAGGTGACCCCAGGCATGGCCATCCATGGCTTGGTACGTCACAAGGCCCAGGGACTTCCCCCAGGGTTGGACAATCACCACCCCTTGTGCTTTGGGCTTAGAGCTATGGTGGTGGTGTGGTTCTGTGACCAACTTATTTAGGCTTAGAGATGGAAAACCCTGTTAATTTTGGCTAGTCATCAAACCAGCCAGTCAACAACAACAACAACCCATCGGTTGGTAGTGTGTGTTGGGATCCGGAACCGAGCCTTCTGTTTCCTAGCAACAGAATCCAGGGCTCTGCTCTTCCCCATCCTCGATTTCCCCCCTGGTCTGTCTCGCCAGTCCCCAGTGGAGACAGCGAAATACGCACCTGCCCTTGTCTGCAGGCTGCGCCCGGCGATTTCTCTGCTGACAGGCCAGGCTGCTGCCTCCGCCTCTGCAGGCCCCACCTGCCCTCTTCAGCCTTCTCTCTCACCTGCTTCTGGCCTCGTGTGGAGCCTGGGGTGGACAACTGACCTTCCGTGGCCTCCGTGGCCTGCAGGCTCAGCACCATCCTGCATCTCAGGCCAGAGGCACACAGGGCTCCATTCTTGTCCCTCTGTACACTCAGGACACAACACAGGTGACACCCCAGTGTGGTAAGGTGTCTCTCCATGACCCCAGAACTGCAACCACATAAGTCCCCTGGCCTGCATCTCACAATAAAACAGACCAGCTCTTGCACCATCCTCGCGGCCCCTCTGTGGGGACCCTCTGCCTACCGGCCCACTGCCACACTGCCCTCTACCCTGGCAGGCCACTCTGGGCACCCTCCCCGCTCCAAGTACGTCCCGTCTCTCCTGTGACACAGGGCTTCTGACAGTCAACCACCAGAACGTCAGTGCATGGGGTGGCAACCAGCGCTTTACGGACTGAATGAGGATAGAAAACATCAGAGAGTGTGGCAAGAGTTAGTGCTGCCCGAGAAGCCTCACCTCAGATGCACATGTGTGCATGGCATGCACAGGTGTGTAGCATGTGTGCACATGTTTGGCTCGTGTGCACCTGGCATATGTGTGTGACGGCCCTGAGGGTGGATGGTCAAGGCCTCTGGGGCACTCTCCTTCCCGTGTACCAGAGCCCGACCTTGAGCCTGACCTTGAGCCGGAGGCCCACGGTGACCCAGGCAGGACCACAGCAGCTCCTTTTACACATCTGCTTCCCCAGCCTATGGCAAGTATTGTGTGTGGGGGAGGGGTGGGGATAAATGGGGGTGCTGTTGGCTTTCTGGTCCCCAGTGCCTGGCATATAGTAGGAGCTCAATAAATATATATTGAAGCTAAGCACGAAAGCTAAGCATGCCTGTAATCCCAGCATTCTGGGAGGCTGAGGCAGGAGAAACCCCGGTAGGATCTCCAGTGTGGGTAACCTAGCAACCTAGCAATACCCTGACTCAAAATAATAAAATAATAGGTAACAGGAAAAAGATTTAATCTTCAGGACAAAAAACAAAACAAAACAAAAGACGGTTGAGCAAAGCAGTTCCTGGCTCGGAGGAAGAGCTCACCCGAACGAGCCCTGCTGGCCACCAGCGTCCTCAGGGCCCAGCTCTGCAGAGCACCCTCCCCGCAGGGCACTGAGCAGGGCTGGGCTGCCCCAGGGAGATGCGGGCAGCAGGGCCAGAGGCTTCCCTCACACAGGCCTGGGGACGGGCCGGTGGCCGTGGGCCCCCATGGTGAGATCCTGTGAGGGACTGATGGCTGCCGGTGGCTCTGCCTTGGTATCTGTGGGATGTCGCTGTGTGTGTGTGTGTGGGGGGGGGGGCGTGAGTACGTGCTATGTGTGCACACGCCTCTGTGCATGCATGTAGGGCCTGTGGGGGATCATCCTCTCCTCAGCCCCTCAGCTCCATGGTCCCCGAAGAGGCCTCCCCAGATCCAGGCTCAGAGGTCAGAAGTGACACCGGTCATCACCTAGTGACATTTCCGGGAAGGTCCCCAGCTCCAACAAGACCCCAAGGGTGCGAGCCCTCTCCCCACGCAGGACAGGTCAGTCCTATGAAGCCTGGTGTGTGTGTGTGGGTTCTGTTGGCCTGTCCACCAACTTGCCGGAAAGGAGCGGCACAGCCTTAAGCCCTGGGTGCAGAAGGAGGCCAGCACCTCTGCGGGCAGCAGGACTGTCGGGGAGACTCCAGGGTCAGGGGCGTATTTCCTGAGAGGACACAGGGTAGGAAAGGGACTTCAGAGGACTCGTTTCCATCCACAGCGTGTATAGTGAGGAACCCGTTCCCCAGATGAAAATCACACACAGGTACTGCAGTCAGGGTTGCCCTGTGCAGAAAACCCACCTGGAGCGCCCGTGTCCGCCGGGGACCCGTGGAGAGCGCTCAGCATGGACCAGGGCCGCGGAGGTGGGAGGGCCGGGCACAGCACGCGCGCACAGAGTGGGTCTCCTAAGGGATGAGATGCCAGCCAGGCGCCAGCCTCCAAGGCCTTTGGGTCCAAGACTGCTCTCCCTGGGTCCCACCTCTTCTCGGAGGGGGGCAGGCCCATGGCCGCCTGCAACCAACTCCAGCGCGGGACCGATCCCCACACACAGTCCGGGGCCCCTGCGCGGCGGGAACGGCACACGCGGCCCAGCGGGCCGACTTCGCGCTCCGGCGGGGTCCCGGGAGCAGATGCCTGGCTGCGGGCGGCGCGGGCCGTCTCTGTCGCCATCCAGAGGCCCGGCTCCCGCGCGGCGACTGGCCGCCAGCCTCCCTCCCCCGCGCCAGTCCCGGGCCGGCTCGGGCCCCGCGGCGCCGAGCACGCGCACCAGGCGCGTCCCCGCACTGGAGCCGGGCGCGCGCAGCCGGGCCGCGCAGCGACGCCCAGAGCCGCGGGGCGGGCGGCGCGAGGCGCAGGGGCCCGGGCCCAGCTCGGCGGCGGCGGCGGCGGGCGAGGAGGAGGAGGAGGAGGAGGAGGAGGAGGAGGAGGAGGCGGCGGCGCGGATGGCGCGCGCGCGGCCCGCACGTGGAGGCCGGCGCGGGGGCGCGGGCGGGCCCGGCTGCTGAGACGCGCTGCTGCCCCCCGCGCGGGCGCCGCGGCTTCAATGGCGCCATCGCCCAGGACCGGCACCCGGCAAGATGCGACCGCCCTGCCCAGCATGTCCTCAACTTTTTGGGCGCTCATGATCCTGGCCGGCCTGCTCATCGCCTACTGCAGTGAGTACCGCCGCCGGGCCCGGCCCGGCCCGGTCCCGGCCCCGCGGCGCCGCCGGGTCGGCGCGGAGTTGCGCGCTCGCGAGCTCGGGGCGCGCGGTCCCTGGTGCCTGCGGTGCCCGCCCGGCCCGCGAGGCCGCTTCGGGGCCGGCCGCCCGTGCCCGCCCGCGGGGCTTCCGGCCCGAGTCCTGGCTGGGCCCCGGCGGCGCCAGGCCCGGGCGGCGCGGCGCGTCCCTGCGCGGCGGTGCCCCGCGCTGCCCGCCGGCTGTCGCCTCCCGGCCCAGGCCGGGATCCAAGCCTGCCCGCGGCTTTCCCGGCAGGGCGGTGGGTGCAGCGGGCCGGCACTTCCCGCGGGGTCCGGGGAGCGCTCGGCCGGGCGCTTCCCGCCAGCGACACTCCGCCTGGGACTCGGGGGACAAGGCGCCGGCTCCCCAGCCTGGGGGAGCAGCGAGGCTCCCCGGGCAGGAGCGGGTCTAGGATTCTTCCTTTCGGGCAGCGGGCTCACCAGCGCTTCCCCAAAACGGAGAAGTGGGACGGGCCCGCCGCCGCCAGCCTTGCCAGCATGGCGTGGGGACCAGAGCTGGTGGCCCCGGGCAGACAGGGCTGCAGCTGGGGTAGGCATGGGACCGTGGGTGACTGGCCGGCCGCAGGGCGTCTGGCCGGAGTGGGGCTCGTGCGTGGGGTGGGCACTGAGCATCCCCACGCCTCTTACTCTCTGGTGGGGGTGGGTGGGCTCTGGCATGGGCCGGGATGGCCGGCTAGTTGGCTCTCCTCCTCTGGGCACAGGCTCCTGGTACCTTCCTCTCCCGGGGACCCGAGGAACACCTGTCATGGAGAATTGCCGTGGAGTGATGGAAAAATATGGATTCTTTATCAAATTAAAAAGAAAAAAGCCAGCGTCTATCCTCCCTCTCCCCCCAAGGCCGGGCCACCCCCCGGAGCCTGGGCCTCCTGCCCCCAGCGCAGTCTCTGATGGCCCCAGCTTGGGACTGCAGCGGCCTCAGCAGGCCCCGGAGTCCTGGGACAGCCCAGCTTGCTGTCACCTGCATAGAAACTGCTTTCCCAGAGCAGAAATTGCGCCCTGCCTTTCACGGGAGATGTGCCGTCCCTGTGATTGCCGTGGGCCTTGCAGGGACGATCACCAGGCACAGAACGGTTCGGGCAAGGGGGTGGTGACTGGCCGCCCAGTAGGACTTCTCCCTGGCTTGTGTCCCTCAGATCCAGCTTGCCTGGCTGGCTGCAGGGAGCCGGATCTGGGGTCTAAGTGGCACTTGTGCCCACTACAGACCCCCTGTGGCCTGAAGGTGGCATTCAGGGGGTTCCCAAGCATCTTTCACGATGTTGGAAGGGGTAACGGCAGGTAGGCTAGCAGAGCTGAGGAGCTGACCCCTGTATGCACTTCCCGCTGGCATCACGGGAGAAGGGGCTCCGTCTGCAGCGTGTGAGAGGGACGTGTTGTGCCCTGGGCCCCTAGCCGGCTGCCCTTCCGTGGCGGAGCTGGCACTGGGTCCTTAGGGCCTGCTCCGAGGGAACCCAGAAGCACACGCTGGCCCACGGAGGCAGCTGTGCAGGTGAGGGAAGCCCGGCTGCTAATTGCCACCAAGGACATGATGCCCAGCCTGCGGTGTCTGTGCCGCACCCCCGCCAGGGGCAGGCCCTGTGCCCATCCTCCAGCACCTCTGGGGCTCTTGCCCGCCCTGGCCTTGGCCTGAATCCCGAGGTGTTGTCACTGTGTCGTCCTGATGGCTCGCACCTTCTGGAGACGGCCGCCTGCTGTACTGAGTCAGAGGCTGGCAGCGCAGACCTGGCAGTGCTGGCGCGCGGGCACCGGCAGGAGGAAGGGGAGACCCGGCCGCGGGCTGTGTCGTTAGGAGGCTCCCCGCCATTCTGCAAACAGCTCTTCCGCCACGGCAAGGACATTCGGTAAAAATGTGTGCTCCGGAACAGCAGCAGCCCTGGGTGCGGGGCTCGTGTGAGCCCCGACCACACACGGTCCTCCCGTCTCCGAGTAACGGAACGCTCGGCAGTAAGACACCACTTCCCACTTCCCGACACACCCTGCTGCACCGGGGACACACTCGGAGAAATTAAAGCATTTCTCCAAAATACAAAACAGACGCAATAATAATTTATAGCTGGGAACCGCAGTCTTAAAGAAAAAAGATACTTTTTTTCTCAGAATTGATCAAACCAATAAAATGGTAATTAAGCCGTTCCTCTGATCCCCGTCCCGTCTACCAATACGTCTGGGATGACGAAGGCTTGTTGGCACCCTTGTCTGTAAATTCGTTCGCTATCAGTGAGAATTTGTTTTATTAACCAGAGTGTGTGTGTGTTTTGGAGCGGCTCTATTGGTGTCATATTAATTAGGGAGCTGATGAGTACCGGACAGGGTTCGGTTTTTCTGCCCGCGACGGCTGTGTTTCTCGGCTGCCTTCCGGTGCCTGAGTCCTGGTGGGTGTCTCCTGGCCTGGCGTCTGGGTGGGGGCAGGGGTTTCTCCCACTCCTGGCCCACCGAAAGTCCTGCCTTTCCCCCAGGCTGCTCAGTCATCTTTAAGGAGGTGGGTGCCACCCTCTGGTCGGAGAAAGACCTGCAGTCTACCAATTAGGCCGGTTGCTATGGTGACACAGCCCTGTCATTTTCTCCTGTTGGGAAAGAATTGCCAGGAAAAGCAGGAAGGGAAGGGAGCCCTGCATGGCTCGCTTTAAAGTGCATGCCCTGTGGCGCGCGGACGCTCACCGACCGCAGGGTCCATTTCCTCGGCAGGTGATCCTGGCCGCGAGGCCAGACTCCCGGTAACGAGTGGGCCAGGGAGGCGAGGAGAGGCAGTGAGGGAGTTGAGTTGGCTGCTCCGTCTGGGCTGGGGATCCCCTGGTGGGAGTGGAGGGTGGCCGAGGACAGAGTTCCCCCAGCAGCGGCGGCAGAGGAGTTTGCCAACGCAGTTCTCCGTGCAAAAAGTCCACACCGTTTGAGCCAGCCCAGCCAGGGAGGTGGTGGCGTGGCGTGTGCCTCGCTGGCCTCCGAAGACCTGATCTCTGTGCACTGGTTGGCGGCATGTTGGATGTATGAGCCGGAGTCTCGGCGTTGATACCTGTGCACAGCGTTTCATTCAAAAGAGAAGAGACCTGTGCGTGAGCGTCATCGCACAGGTCCTGTCCAGTGCGGCCGGTGGACAGGCGCCCCTGGCACACACGTAGCGGAGAACAGCGCCTGTCTTCAAGCCCGAGGGAGCCCGTGGAGGAGGGGCAGCTTGGATGTTTGACATGGATTTTTTTTTCCCCCAAAGAAATCCGTTCAAAATTGAATTGTGCCTTTCAGTTAAACCTCATGTCCTCAAGCTGCAACTCAAAGGAGAAATTACAAACAACTTTAGAATTGTTTTTAATCCATTAGAATACTAACCGAGCGTAGGCACGCTGACGTTACTTTTCTTTTGTAAATACAATTTATGGCATATTTAGGAGAGATTAGAATATGCTGTATCCCTGCTGCTCAAATTTGATTTCTGGAGTTCTTGAAGAGGTAAAATTGAAAATACTGAAGGCTTAATGAAGTGATACCATTCAGAACTCTCTTTCTTTCGGTGTGTGTGTGTGTGTGTGTGTGTGTGTGTGTGTGTGTGTGTGTGTTAATTTCCCACTGTGCTTTTATTTGATGCATTTCTGGCACAAGACTTGCTACTTGTTTTTTTAATGACATGAAGATAAGTCACCTGTCCTCATAAGATGTTTCTACTGGCCGAGCATCATGGAGGTAGAGGGCTTGGGGTGCAGAGACCCCCAGCGGCGGGCCCTGGGAGCTGGCCCAGCCGAGGCTGCTCCTGCCTGGAGGGTCCACGCTGCTGTCTCTCTTCCACCTGTGGTGAGCTGGTTGGCTGGGACCCTGCCCAGGCCACAGGACCTCTGAACCCAGGCAAGGGCCTTGGCTTAAAGGGTCTGTCCACTGGAAGGACTCCCGGCCAGATTCTACCCTGGAATTCCCAGCTCCAGACCCGCCACTCAATAGCCCGTGGATTGAAATACACAGATCGGCTTTCGTGGCCTGAAGTATTTTCAGGTGACTTTTATGGGCGTAATTATGGGAAATGTTATGATAATGTCGCACTAGAAAAGGGAAGAAAAGCAAAACATTAAAATCCCCATTTCTTTATATGGCTTTGCAGCTGCGCTGATTTAGAAGGGCCCATTTTTGCATTAAAACGTGTTGCTGTGGAGTTAATGACCTCTACAGATCGCCACCTGTCATCCAGAGCGCCGCAGGGACGGCCCAGCCCCGGCAATCAGGGAAGTGGATGAGGAGTCCCTGAGGAGAATCGCCCAGGGTGGCCCGGTGCTGGGTGGGAGAGGGCCTTGTTGGTGTGTCCTCAGGTGCTGGGCCAGCCCGGGGTCTGAGTGGGTGCTGGCTCAGGGGCCACAGAATCTGGCCTTGTCCCCTCCTGTGTGCTACTTCTTGCGCTACTCGGGGTCTTGCCCACCTGCCAGGTCCCTGGCTGGCCAGGCTACTGTGGTTTCTGGGAAGGCCGCACCAGCCGCCTGGAGGCCCAGGGCCCACGCCTCCCTTCCTGCCTGGCTCCTGCAGAGGCAGAGAGTCCAGCACCTGCTCTTGTCCCCCCTCCTTGCCCAGTCAACACGTGGCAGGTTGTGCCTGGGGGCTTTGGCGGGTGGACTCACAGGTGTAGCAGCCCACCTGGCTGGGCCTGGGGCCAGGATCTAGTCAGTGGCTTTAGGACTGAGAGGCGTGCTCCAAGCGGTGTACCCGGAAGGCGAAGGGGTGGGGCTTGAGAGCTGTGGGTGGGGCCAGAGAGGCGGACTGGGCCGGGCCACAGGGGTGTGGCTGTGGGGGCTAGATTGGTACAAAGGAGGGGCTGGAAGGCTGTAGGCTCAGCTTGGGGTTGGGAACCAAAGGACTGTGGTCAGAGGTCAGCTGGGTGGGCTTGAGGGCTGTGAGCAGGGCTGTACAGCCACTGACCCCTGAGAAACGACTTAAACCTCCTTGATCCAGGAGAACCTTTGGTTCTTATAGTCATTACAAATAAAAGATGAATCATGACACACCTGTGGGGTGCTCGCTGTCCCCCAAGGGTTTCCTGGCTGGCTTTTCAACATCCCATCCCCCAGAAACTCCACTCTGCCGCCCTGCCCCGTCCTTCCCAAGACCTGGCCCCCGCCCCACTCCGGTCCCGTGGTGCTCTGGCATTGGGTGACTGTCCATGCACTATGGGGGGCTGAGCTACATCTTGGGGACCACCCAGGTCATGCTGCAGCTGCTCCTCCAGCTGTGACAAGCAGAGTTGCCCTAGGCCTTACCACTTGTGACCTGGCAGCAGAACAAGCCTCACAGGCCCCAGTGGATGTGTGGAACCTGTACCCTGGGCTGGGCAGGGGCTGTGCCTGGCAGGGTGGCCATGCCTGGCGCAGCTTCTGGCTGGCTCTTCTCGCTGCTGGCGCTGAGCATCCATGCAGCGGTGAGGTGGCCAGCTGCAGACATTTCCCCCTGCAGCGCCCCTGCCGTACAGCGGCTTCCCTGCCACTGGGCCTGCCAGTCCGGACACCAGGCCTGGAGCGGCCGCCTCTGCGCTGCTGGAAGGGTTTCCGAAGCGGGAAGGCGTCGGCCGGCTTGGAGCAGCGCAGCTTATGGGCTTCGTTCCCCTGCTCGCGTCTCCCGCACAGCGCTGTGCTGCTGGGCGTGACGGAGCTGTTTGGAGCAGACGCTCCTGGTCCTGCGGTGCAGAGACGATGGGCCCTTTGCTCCATTCCCCACGTGCTTAATTATGGCCCCTCTCCTGGGGTTGGCTGAGTCCCTCCAGCAGGATTCTGGAGATTTCTGCCGAGTCCAGAGCCCCTGGGAAGAACTGTCAGAGGTACCTTCCTGTCCGGAAGGCTCTGCTGCCTGTACCAGGACTCTGTAGTGGGGCACCGAGATGCGAGATGCCCCTTCCCTTCCAGCCTGCCGTGCCAAGACCGTTGCCCTCCCGGGCTGAGCACAGGCTCCTGTGGGGCCCTCTGCAGGACGGAGCTGCTGGGGACCTGGCCTGTGCAGGCAGCATCAGGGCCTCTGTGGTAGGGCACTGCCGCTTGCCCTGTGGCAGAGTTTGCAGCCACAGACGTGAGTTTCCTGTCTGGGTTCAGAGCATGCATTGGGGTGGCTGTGCTTGAGGTCCGGTGGTTGCCGCCTTGAGCAGATGTGTATTCCAGCATGTGACCGCATGCCACTGACACACACACACACACACACATGCAGACACACGTACAGGCACTCCTGCAGCCCTCGAGCCAGCCTGCCGCATGGCTCTGCATCCACAGACTTAGTGTGCGCAGCCCTGCAAAGTCAGAATCCTGGACACCTGGTAAGATGCGGGGAAATCAAGACCAGATTGGTCTGAAGTTTGGCTGATCTGTTCTTACCCCCGTGGGATGGGGGCCATGTGTGGCCCAAACGCTGCTCTTACTCCAGCCATCCTGAAACCATGGGTGTGGCCCAGCCACCGTTCTTCCTGGTTATCCTGAAGTCATCACCCAGTGAAGCAGGGCTTTGAGACCACCAGGCTTCCATGCATGAAGGGACATCTCATGCCACACATGTGCATCTGTGGAGTTGCACCCCCAGAGGGGGCCTGTACCTCTTCTTTGTGGCCGTGTTCCCTGATGGAGGTGGCGGCCATTGAGGGGACTGGGGCCGGTCTTCCAAGCCCTGGCTCACCACCCTAGAGTCAAGCTGTCTGGTCACTTAGTGTAGCATGGGCCCAGCTTGGCTTGACCCCTCCTCTGTTGTCCCCCACCAGCACAGGTGAGACGTGTCTCCACAGCTGTGGGGCTGGAGACCCCGTGGGTTTGTGCCGGGTCCCACAGTGAGGCTGAGGTGTGGTTCCACATCACATCACATACCACATCACCTGGGCTCCACGCCACGTGCTGGGGACGGCCACCTGTTTGCCAGGATGCGGGGGGAACTGATGTGGACCTGGTGGGTGTCTCTGAGGCCACCACAGGCACCTGCTTCCTGGGGACATTGCTGGGGTTGGGACAGAACGCAGCAGGCCTGCAGACCCGCAGCTATAAATCTACTTCACTTTGGGATACCCTCTTAGTTTCCTGGTGCCCACCTGCATGTTTTGGGGGGTCTTCAACTTTAGGCAGCAGAGGAGGGATAATGTCACCTGGTGACCTTGCTTTTGTCCTTCCCGGCGGACTGTGATGCCAAGGGCTCCTGCCTGAGGTTAGGGAGGTCCATGCCAACGTGGGTCAGGGTGTCCACATACTAATTTTTGTTTTATCTTGGTTAATTCGGTTTTGTTTGTGATCCTAAGGATCAAGCTTGAGGCCTTCACGCTGAGCTACATCCTCAGCCCATTTTCATTTTATTTTTTGAGCCCGTGTCTCCCGAAATCACTGTGTTGCCTAGGCTGGACTTGAACTTGGCAAATCTCCTGTCTCAGCCTCCCTGAGGCCTGGGATTCCCAGCCTGCACCACAGGCCTGGCTCACTTACTTTTCAACTCCAGAGGACGAGCGAGTTGACACCCTCCCCCTGGGCTGTGGGCAAACCCAGCAGGCTACACGAAGGGTCATCATCTTCCGCTAGCGTGTGTTGGGGCTGCACTGGAAAGAAAATGCTTTCCGGTATCTGGTGCGTATTTGATTTAGTGAAGGGTTGAGGCAGGTTGCTTGAAGGCGTGCCCATGCGGACAGCGCCGGCCTTTCACTTTTGGGGAGATCTGAGCATTCTCCTAAGGGATTTCCTGTTCCGACTTTTTTAGCAGCTAAAACGCTGATGACTCTGAGATTGTCTTAGGCGTCGTGCAGTCTCCCCTAAGCAGCCTCTCTACCGAAAGATGCTTTCGCTCTGCTTTAAAATTATCTTCTCTTCCTTAGCACCCTGTTACCCGTTAGCACTTCCTGGATATCGCTAAATACCGCTAATGGGTGATGTGGACGGGTGTTAATGAACTGGCGCTAATTTATATCTCAGGGCTGCACTGCCACAGCTGGAGGATGCTGGCCACCAGAGCCACTCAGGATCTCCCGTGGCCGTCCGTGTCACCGTCTGTGTCTCTTTGTCGTGAGGCCCTGCCAGCTGTGTGGGAGGACGAGGGCATGTCTCCTCTGCTCACATCCCCAGAGCTTTTCCTTGGGGTGGAGGGAGCCTCCTTCCCTCCCCCATGCCAGGAAGGCACAGGTGCTCAGCTCCCGCGGGCTGTTGAGCTTGGGGTCACGTTCGGTCATTTGTTTGGACCTATCTGAGCCTGAACTTCCACGTCATGCCGTGGACATGAACCTCTGGCTCGCAGGCCCCTGAAGCTACGTATGTGCTTTGCCCAGGGGCCCAGAGGTCTCACACCAGATTGACTTGGGACAGAAAATGCAGGCCCAGGAGCGAAGTGGATGAGTGAACATTATGTGGGGTGTGAACTCCCCAAAATAAGAGGCTAGGGGAACACAGCTGTGTGAGCGTTGGGACGCTGCAAGGGGCAGATGGCTGCCGTGGCTCTGGCCAGCGCTTTTTCCTGTCTCGAGACCGGCCATCACCACACTGTGAGCCTGGAGCGTCCTCAAAAAGACACCGAAGCATCATTGAGGGGAGGAGACGCGCGCTGGCGGGAGGTGCCCCCTGTGGTCTGCCTTCTTCCTGAGGTGCTGGGGAAGGGCAGGGGTTATAAAACACAGCCCTGAACGTCCTCAGTGCTCAGACAGGCACCTCAGAACTTTCCGTCTGGGCTGCGGTCTTGGTGGCCTTGGACAAGGCTCACGGTACCATAGCTTCCTCAAGAGGTCACATGGTTCTGTCACATCCCGGAAGTGGCCGAGGTACCCCCGACTTGAGGAATCTGCCCACCAGAGATATCAGTGCCTGGAGGGCAGTGCACGGGCCCAGGGCTGTCACTCGGGCTGCGCCCTCCGGCCCAGAGCCTTCCTCGTGCTCTCACTAGCTCTCTGTAGTCTTGCAGCTGTGAGCACCCTTGTGTCTGACTCCCAGCACCGGACACCAGGGATGGGTGGGGTGCTTCCAGGAAACGAGGGAGTAAGATCAGACCTGTGGCTGTGCTAGGCTGTGGGGTCCACACCGGGGTGGCAGCTCTGGAGGACACGGACAGGGCCACCTCCGACATTTCCACCTGTCCCCAGGTTAAAGTCAGATCACAGCCAGAAACAAAACAGACAAACAAACAAAAAAACCTTCCAAACTTAAACACGCAGATCAATCAAATGAAGCAAATGCCCAGCAACAGAAAACAGGGCAACGGCCGGGGTCGCAGGAGACTTGACAGCTTGCACGAGGGCCCCGCGTCACCCTGCAAGGGAGGAGGAGTCGCTGTCCCAGGGCCCGCACTTGCTGTCCTTCCGGGTCACAAGAGCCAGAGACTCCTCTCATGGGGTGTCACGAGCCCCAGTGAACCCCTGTCCACCACTGGGCACCCTCCCCTGCTCCCACCTGCTGCTCTGCCAGGTGCTGGTTCCCACCTCCAGAGTGCAGCCTCACCCCTACCCTGTCCTCATAGGTCCCATGTACGGCCTCAGCCTTAGGATCCCCGTGACTGGAGCCCAGTGTCACAGTGCTGTCCCAGTGAGCAGTGCTTCTGTGGCCATCTCCTGGAGGCTCATCTCCCCACAGATCTCCAGGTGGATGTGGGAGGTGAGTCCGTCCATCAGTGTCAGTCTGCACCCCCATGTGGAGTGGGCGCTGTGTCCCTCGGCTCTGTTGGTCCCGGAACGTGCTCTCATGGGTGGCACTCTGTAGAGGACTTGGGAACCCATTGGTGCTTCCTGCCCCAGGTACCCACCTGGTGCCTACTGTGGCATGGCAGGGTCCCATGCAGTGTTCTGGACCCCTGGCTTCCCGAGGCTGGTGTTCAGCACAGTGGGCTGGGAGACTGACACGTGGCCTGTCCCATTCTGGAGCCCAGGCCAGTTGCATGGCTCCCTGGATGGCCGGGTCTTAGGACATCAGCAGCATGAGCAGCCTGCATGTAGCTTGTCCCCCTGTAGGGCCTACAGTGTGTCCAGGGTGTGGCCTCTTGGTCTTGTTGGTGACCTCAGAGAAGTCCTCCTGCACCTTTGATGAGACCATTCTCAGGGTCCAGCTCACCAGCTCTGCCAGTCCATGCTGGGGACATCAGAGTGCTGGCCTGGTGGCCTCGGCTCTGGTGAGGGCTCTGGGCTGCCCAACAGGGTGGAACAGAAGTGGAGACTCTACCCTAGAGGATGCTGCCCCGGCTCATCTCATGTCCTTCCCTTCACTTCCTGGGTGACCTCAGATCTCCCATGAGGGAGGCGGAGTCCAGTGGGGGCCACACGTGGCCCGGGCATACATGGAGACCACAGACAGGCCCACGCGTTTCCCTGAATCCAGATTGCGGTCATCAGTGCAGCCGTGGGTTGCAGCAGGCCCTGGGAATGCGGGCACACGGTTGTGGCGAGGAGGTGACTGGTGGTCCCCACGGTCCTGTCCCCAGTGGCGGTGTGCGATCAGAGACTCGCTGCAAACCTTCACCGCACAGTGAAGGGTTTGGATAGGGCTGGAAGTGAAGGGCTGCTACTTTCTGACTTCCGAGTCCTGGTTCTCTGCCTGGGTGTCCCTGTGGGGCCAGTGTGGTAGGTCAGCGGCCTTGGGCTCCTGTAGGAACTGCTGGGTCCCAGGGAACTGTGCCCACTAGCTGCTTCTGTGACACTACCTTGAGCACCTGAGACAGCAGAGTGCAACCCTTTGTGTTCTCTGGCGGGCAGGAGGACAGCCCCCAGGGCCAGTCCTCTACCTTGTGTCAGCAGGAGACTCACCCTGCCTGAGAACGCCAGCCCAGGCTGTTGAGAGCTACTGCGAATGAGCAGTGTCAGCTCTGAGCTTCCTGCTGGACAAGCCAAAAAGGGAAGGCCCACTGGTCAGGTGACTCTCACGGTCTTTTTGTGACTGCCAGTATCTGCGAACCAAGGCGACACCAGTGGGCCTGTCCCTCTGGGCTCACACAGTGGTGATGCCTTGACAGGTCTACATGGGGTCTCCAGCATCATTTCTATGGAACCTCAGGGGCCCACTGTTGTCCATGCCTCACGTTCCAGACCAGGCTGGCTGCTGCCTGGGCTCCCCTGTAGTAACAGGCTCTTACGGAGCTGGCTCGGCCCACCTGAGCCCAGGCCAGCCTCGCCCCTACCCAGGGGCAGTGCCCAGCTCCCTGCTCAGGGTCCTGCCTGTTGTCCTCCTCAGCCAGCCCGGGGAGCAGCAGCTCAGACCTCAGGGCCTTCATCTTCCAACCACCTCGGTCCCTCCACCCTCCCCCTGTCTTCATGGGTCCTCCTGCATCCTGGGCCTGCCCCGTTCAGGCCCCCCCCCCCCCCAGCCTTCCTGCTTAAGGCATTCCTGAGGCCCTTTGGTGCCAGACACGGTGGCCCCCAGCCTGGCCCTGTGGGCACCTATAGCTCCCTCTAGTCTTCCAGCTGTGAGCACCCAGCCTCCCCGTGCAGCTGGTCCTCCGCTCTGAGGACCCCAGAGTCAGAGATGGGAGCAAGCAGAGGCAGGAGGAGCTACTGGCTGCAGGGAGACCAGGGTGCAAGGCCTCCAGGAAAGGATTATAGGGGTGGGGGGCAGGTTCGGACTCTGGGGGGCAGAGGGACCCAAGCTTTGGAACACTAGCTGTCATGTACCAGAGGATGGAGGTCTCCGTTGGCTCTGACTGTCAGACACCTGCCAGGGCCACCTGGGCATGTCGATCCATCGTATTTGTGGAGCAGTGTCTGCCACACAGCCAACCTCAGCCCACCGGCCCTCCCTGGCTTGCCCTTGGCGCCGACACCCCCACTGCCATCACGCCAAGCCCCGGCCTTGACCTCCCTGGCCGGTGAGTTGAGAAACAAACTGGTGAAATAGGGCTCGGCAGCCGCCTTCCGATTGGTGCAGTGGCGTTCCTGCCATTAACTTTACGGCGCGCTACCCGAGGACTAATTAAACCAGATGGTGGCAGACCCGCGCGGGGGCGCCGAGGCGCTTTTACATTTAAGTTGATCAAAATTGGGTGGAACAGCATATGCTGGTGGAGATTGAGAACTTTTTAACTACATATTAACGCATTCCTCAATACCCTCCCTGGAGGTCGTGCTGCTCTCCCTACCCCACCCACGTGGCTCGAGCTGTCCCAGCACGGGCCTTGGGGCCACGCGGTAGGAGCATGTGGCGTCTCCCCTGTAGACGTCCCTGTGACAGAGGATGCCGAGCAGTATGGGGTGCCGTCCCCCAGGGCCCATCTGAGAGTGCCCCGGCGGAAGCTATGGAGACCTCATATCTGTGATGGCCTGTGGGTGACTCTTGTGACTTTGTGAGTTAATCCCTTCAGCTCCAGTGCCTCTCCGGTGCTTCTGTGCTTGGGGCTCGCTCTGTGTCCATAGTCGGAGACCTGGGCTCTGGCCCTCTTGGAGGGAGGAGGGCCTGGGCTGTCAGGGGACTGGTGGCCACAGCCCTATCCAGGCCCTCCCTGGGGCCACCACCAGCCAGTGTGTGGTCTGCAAGGTCGGGTTCTGCCCGGGCTCCAGAAGCACTTGTGCCGCCTGCCCGGGGCCAGGTCCTGTCCTGTTCCTGCAGTTTGGTGGCCCTGGTGGCTGCCAGTTGGTCTGCTTTTGTTGGCATGAAAGCTGTGTAACTGAGCAAACCATTTCGACATGCGAGTCTCCTGGCACTTGGCAGAGGCACCTTTTCATACTGCTGCTGGTTTGTGGGATTCTCAGACATGCACCTGCCCCTAGAGGACAACCCTGAAACCTCATACTCCAAAGGCAACCCCGCCCCCACCCACCCTGCTGCCCTGGAAACCCCGGAGCCCCACAGGCATGTTGGAGAAGAGACCCCAGGGAACTGTGTAAAGCCCACACCTGGGCGTTGCCTGGCCGGCCTTCACCCTGCCCTCTGACCCCCAGCTCCTCCCCAGGCGAGGCAGGTGGAGCACCAAGGCAGCTCAGTGCCAGCAGGCACAATGCTGGGTCCCCTGTGCCCCCTGGGGCCTAGGCCTCCACCTCACTCCTGCCTGGCCTGATGGATAGAGAAGGTGCTGACAGTGACCCTCCAGCTTGCCCCCTCCTGGCCCCCTGTGACCTAGCCCCAGGCCAGAAACCAACTTCCTTGGCCCTCACCTGCCTGGCCCTGACCTGCCTGGTCCTGACCCACCTGGCCATGCAGGTGCTGGGCCTGATCTGTCCTGAACACAGACATCTGGGCTTCTGACCATGGTGGGACCCTTGGGCCATGCAGGCCAGCAGTGTGGCCTGGTGGCCTTAGGGACCTGCGGTCCACAGCCCTGGCTACTGCCACCTAGACCCTGGCCTCTCTGCCCAGTGGCTGTGGTGAGGGGACGGCGCAGTGCCCGAGGCCAGGCCACCGCTTCCTCACTGCCCTCCTTCCCCCACAGTCCTCCTGGGCAGGCGCAGAGCGGGATGGGGTGAGTTCCTGGCAAAGCCCGCCCTGTCTTCCAGCCCAGTGACGCTCACATGTGACAGCCCAGGGACGGCCCCATGAAAGACTTCTTTGTGTCTTCTCACTAATTAAGAAGTAGCAGCAGGCCTCAAGGGGGGCCCGGGCCCTGCGTCCCCTCTGAACGCCGGCCATCGTCCTAAAGGGCTGGATGCTGTGGCGAGCCATGGACTCCAAGAAAGACCCCAGGCCCACTTTGGGACCCTGCCACTGTTCCCGTACCCTAGTCGGTCCAAGCGGTCCAAGCCACCTTCCCACCGCTTGGGCTGGGAATGTTGGGGGGGTTGGCATCTGGAACTCAGGTCTGAGGCTGGTTTGTCCTGTGCTGTACTGCCTGGGTGAGGACTTGACCTTCTGTCCCAGTGACCTGAGAACAGTGGTGCCACTGAGCCTGTGGGCGGAGTTGGCAGGGGCTTCCAGGCATAGGTTCCCAAAGCGCTTGGTCCCTGGGCAGAGGATGGCTGTCTAAAGAGACCTGAGCCCTGCTCCTGCCCCTTGGGGAAACTCAGCCCAGTCCCAAGTCTGGCCCCTTGAGGTGTGGGATTCTCACCTTACCTCTCCCAGAGTCTTAGCTTTGAGGCAGGGTCCTGGTTATCATCCCCGGCGAGGGATGGTGGCTCCCTCTTCAACCCACAGCTTGGAAGCTGTGCGGGCACCAGACCCTGGCCTTAGGGAACCTCGAGTGCTTCCTAATGAGGGAACGGGGCCTTCCAGGAGAAAGAAGACTGTCAGTCCCAGGCGTCACAGGCCCACGCCCCTGTGTGCAGTACTGACTGCCGGATTGCAGCAGCCAGGCACGCCCCCTCCTTTCCCAGAACCAGTTCTCCCAACTCGGAAGCTATGTGGCACCCTGGGTCAGGGTGAGACCGGCACCGATCCCCAGGCCAGGCACATCGTGCCCACCTGCCAGGCTCCCACTGCGAGGAGGGCCGGTGCCCAGGGCGCTGCCGGGACTCTGCCCACCGGCGGGCCCACATGGGCAGCAGCCTTCGGACAGACCTGCATGGGGAGCTCTGGGGGAGTTTAAATTTGAAAATTAACATGGAATCAAAAGCGACAGAGTAATTTTTCATTCTGCTTGAAAGGCTATTTGCTTTCCCAGCCGATGCTTAGTGTACTGATACACGATGTCAAAAGGTAAATGATTTTAAACCAGATTCAATTTAAATTTCATTACATATTTGTAGGAGATAGGGGCTCCCGGCCCCCCTGGCCTTCTCTAGGTGGTTCTTTCACTTTTAATAACTCCCAGGCCTAATTCCCTAATCTACTTATGACCCAATCGTGTGGTTGGGCCTCGATGCTCAGGAGCAGATGCCCAGCGAGCGTCCCGAGTCTGGCCTCGAACCTGGGCTGCCCTCGGCCTGAGAGTGGGACACACGGCCCCAGGCCCTGCACACGTGGCTCCGGGGGAACAGAGGAATGTCTGCCACAGAGCAGGCCAGGCCCAGGTGGGGGCGGATCGCGGGCCAGCACGAGGCATGGTATGGTCTTCTGGGTGTCCATCGGGCAGCCCTGTGCGACGCCCAGAGCCCGAGCCACCACAGCACCTTTCCCTTCCCACAAGTGAGGTTAGGAGGGCCCAATGCAGGGCCTGGAGTCCAGCTTTGGTCCTGCCCTACTGCGTCACAGCTGTGCAAGCTCAGGCCAGGCACCTGCCCTCTCCATGCTCCAGTTCCCCCACCACGACCAGGGATAATGTAGGACCACTTTGCTGGGTGGAGAGTGCCCACCTGGAGCCCCAGAATATGGCGTCGTCGCCGAATGCCCTGCAGGAGCCTCCTGCTAGGCCTCCTGGTGACCTCTGCACTGTAGCATGGCAAAAGATGCATTGACATTGAGCCTGTAGCTGGGTTGACGTGTTGTAACCATGGCCACAGGATGTGAGCACAAGCAGCTGTCCCTCGGGGCCGCCACGGGGCCCTGTGAGGTGGCCCCCAGACCAGGGTGGGGCAGTTTCCTTCTCCCCTGGGCCATTTCTGGGTCATACGTATTTATCACTGTGAAAATGAAAATGAGGTGTGTGGACACCTCACAGCCAATGGGATGGCCACCTTGGTGGGGCCAGTGGGCCCTGCCCGTCTGCAGGCTGGCTGCCCACCCTGTGGGTCCTTCATGCCTCAGTGCGCCTCTGCACCCTGGGCACTGGTGACCAAAGCTATTTTCACGCAGCAGCGGTCAGTCTGATGGATGGTGACTGGCCGCAGCCTGCTCCTGCTGTGTAGGATGAAGCGCCACAAGGGAGCATCTGGGAAGAGCCCTGTGCCAGCGTCACCGCAGGCAGAGCAGGCACAGTTGCTCGCAGTGGCCCTGGGGACCTGAGAACCTCAGCTGGTCCTGGGGCATGGTTTGGAGGGAAGCCCCTGTAGGGAAGGCAAGGAGGCCCCCAGGCAGAGCTGGGAAGGAGGGCCGGAGGGGCCTGCGAGCACCTCCCAGGACACCTGAGGGCAGAGTCCTGTGGGCCCCATGACAGGCAGGGTCCCTGACGTCCCTCAGAAAGCACTAGCCCCACACTTGCATCGTGCTCAGGGTAGCAAGTCCGGAAGCGTCCATCAGCCCTGTGGCCAGCCAGGGAGGTCCTAGAGTAGAGTCCCAGGTCACAGTGGCCAGGGGGCATTTGGAGGACTCAGCAGAGCACCATGAGGGCCACAGTGTAGCCGGGTGAGGACGCACCGTGCCCTCCGCACAGCCGCCCCAGGGCCACCTGTGGAGGAGCCCTGGATGGTGGCACGGGGGTCACACCTCTGTGGTCCCAACAAGGCAGTTTGCAGGGGGAGGTGTGTGGGAGCGGATGGGCTTTCCTTTGGAAATTAGTTGCCTGGTGACTCCTTCCACTCAGGCCGTGCCGGGGTGGGACCGGGCCCCACAGCCAGGGCCGCACGCTGGGGCCGGCCTCCGTCACTGCCTTCTCCCACGGGAGGCCGCTCCGAAGTGCACGTCTGGGCGCTTTGAGAGAGGAACGTTGGCGCACTTGGGGACCCTGGGTATAATTTGGGTTTGTTTTATTCTCAACATTGAACAGCGTGCCATGGAAGGTTCCGGACCGCGGCCAGGTCCCCGGGGCTGGGCCGGCTTCTGGCTTTCCTTCCCTTCCCTCTCTCTTCCCCGCCCGTCTTTTCTCTCCCTTCCTACCATGCTAATGATACTGTTTGTTCTCAGTACACACAGAGGGAAAAAAAGCAAGCACGAGAGATAATCACGGAGGCATTAGTCACCGTGAAACTTGGGGTAAAAACAAGAAAGAATAGCAGGGTGTCGTTGGCAGAATGGGCGCCCTGTCTGCTGTGAGCGGGCTTTATTGCACTCGTGGGAAGGGCGGGCTGGAGGGCCCGTCAGGCCGGCCAGCAGCACCAGACAGGGAGCAGCGTGGCCGTGGGGACTGGTCCCTTCGGCAAGAGAAGGGGCATGGCCACACGGGATCCCAGGTCTCTGGTGGGTTTGGCATAGAACTGTCACTTTTGGGGGGCTGTGGGGGGCACTGGGGATGGAATCTACAGATTTTCCACTGGCCTGCAACCCCAGCCTTTTTATTTTTGTGTATTTATTTTTTTATTTTGAGACTCCGTGACTGAGGCTGGACTCAAACCTGCATCCTCATGCTGCAGCTTTCTGAAGCGCTGGCTTACGGACTGTGTCCCTGGGCGTGGCTGGGAAGTGTACCATCCCTTCGCGGTGCTATTGACCTTCCTGGACACCGTTTCCCATCCCGCGCCTGTGCTGTGACCCCAGAGCTGGCCTGACAGGTGCACGGTCCTGGAATGGCCGGGAGGCCCGACGTGAGACGATTCCTCCTTGCTGGGGCACAACACCCAGAGCCCATGACTTAAGGGAGGGTAGGCTTGCTTGGTGTCAGGAGGTCTCGTGCCATCTGCAGGCACGAAGGGGCCAGGAGAGAGTGGCCGCTCAGGCAGTGCGGGAGGCAGGGTCAGGACAGGAGTTGAACTGGGGTGGGGTGCGCCTTCCGGGCCACATGCCTAGTAACCCGCCGCCTCCCAGCAGGCCCCACTGCCCAGCAGCCCACAGAATCCACAGAGGACCCCCAGATGCAAATAGCTGAACCTTCCGGGGTACATTCCAGATCCCAACCATGGCAGTGAGCTCTCTGTTGGCATTTTCCTTGGGTGGGACGAGGAACTTGGGCACAGCAAAGAAAGGTCAGAGCTGGGAGGTTCTGACACGGGACACAGGTGTATTTGGAGTGTTGGAGTGGAGCCCGCGCTCCTGGTCAGCGCCAGGCACTTGGGGATGGCAGCTCAGAAGCAGAGGGCTGGATGCACTTCTCAGAGGTTCTTTCCGCTGCTACCGCACCCCATTGTAGGACTGTCCGTGCTAGCTCAGTTGAGTGAACACCTGGCCAGCACCAGCCGGAGCCAAGGGAGTTGCTGCGCCTGTGACGAAGCCCAGTCAGGGCCACATAGCTCACTGTGGCCATCTGAGATGCCTTCCTCCCTGCAGCCCTGGCCACTGTGGCTTTGGGACTGCAGGCAGCCCGCAGAGTTGCTGGGCACCATGTCTGTTGGGACAGGAAGGCTACCTTGGGAGACGGGAACAGGCCAGGAAGGCTTTGTCCTTTCCTGAGGCTTGGAGGGAGCGTTCTCTCCCTAGCGGCAAGGACTCCGGGTCCCCTACCCGTCTCCTTCCCTGGCCAGTTGTGGGCAGCCCTGGCCTGATCCCAAGGCGCCTTGGGACTGCCCAGCAGCTAGGCCGAGGAAGCAGAGCCACGCCATG